>JAVCKV010411215.1:0-12652 GCA_032274145.1 Herpochondria borealis | reverse complement strand
TAGCTACGGCCTTCCCAGTTGATACTGTGGAGGATTCTGAGGATTTAAAAAATCCTAACGACCAGGAGAAACCAGCTCGTTATCCTCCTGTACCCCTGGGGTACTCGAACGGATATCTGCCGCACCTGACTCTGAGCACACGCTAGAATCGCTCACAACAGACCGTACCTTAAAAATAGAGTACGCTGATCTCTCTCACCTAACCACTGAGGAGAAAGAGAAGTTTAAAAAGGTATTAAACCCCGTTGCCTCCATGTGGACGGGTAGGCTAGGAAAGGTCGATACGGCTTCTCACCGTATCGACATCATTCCCGACTCCCGTCCGTTCAGGTCACAGCTCTACAGGGCTGGATTGAAGGACCGCGAAGCATAGTCCTACGAGGTCCATAGACAGCTTACAATGGGCGTCATTTTCCCGTCCCAAAGCGAATGGGCAAGCCCTGTACTGCTTGTCCCTAAATCCGATGGGACGAAGCGATTTTGTGTTGAGTAGAGAAGGTTAAACCTTCTCTCCATTAAAGACAGCTACCCACTTCCCAGAATGGATGAGTGTTTGGATAGCTTGGGAGAAGCTAACTATTTCTCTACATTTGATGCTAATTGCGGATATTTACAAATTAATGTTAGAGAAAAAGACCAACCTAAAACGGCGTTTGTATGCCATGAAAGTTGCTACAAGTACACTAGAATGCCTTTGTGTCTATTTAATGCCTCTGCTAAATTCCAAAGGACAATGGATATTATCCTCTCAGGTTTTCGCTGCAAAACCTGTCTATTGCACCTCGATGACGTCATAGTATTTTCTAATAATTTTGACGACCATCTAAAACATGTGAGCCAGATTTTAAACTGTTTAACATTTCCGGTTTCAGTTTAAAATTGTCTAAACGTTCCTTCAAGAAGGAAGTGGATTATTTAGGTCACGTCGTGAGCCTGGATAAGCTTGCCGTTGCAAAAAAACAATTGCCGCAGTGGCAAACTTTAAGATACCTGAGACGCAGACACACATTAAATCCTTCTTAGGATTATTTAATTTGTATAGACGCTTTGTAACGAACTTTTCGCGTACAGCGGCCCCCTTAAATTCAATGTTGAAAAAAGGAGAGTCGGTTAAGTTTCCACCTCTGAATGAAGCTCAATTAACTTCCTATGGTGCACTAAAACAGGACTTAATAAAAGCCCCAATATTACGACTACCTCGTAGAGATCTGCCATACACCATCGACACCGATGCGTGTGGCTACCAGGTCGGGGTTGTGTTACTACAGACCTACCTAGATGGGACGGGACACCCAATCGGCTACTGGTCTCGTACGCTCAATTCGGCGGAGAAGAACGTCTCCACTACAGAGCGGGAGTGTCTGGCCTTGGTGTCCACGAAGCTTATTTTCCCACGAAATGGTCGTTACTACCCTCTCAGGGCCGCGCTACCGGGATTAATGAACCCCTTCGCCGGCCGATCGGCAGTAAACAACCCGGCCATTGCGTCCTGGAAGACAATTGACTCATTCACTTGCCTCTACATCTCTCAATTTGTTAAGTTTCCCCGTTTAGTGAGCCCTGAGTTTTAAATAATAGTTCCAGCAATGGCTTCTGTCATTCCAGAAGTGGAGGTATTCTGCTCTTTCGCAAACGTCTTTTCGAATGTGAGAAATCTATTTATGCCTGCAGGTTAATGAAAAACTGCTTAAAAATGCTGGTTTGCACAACTATTGTATTTCCGGACTTGTCTCATTACCGCTGAGAAACACAATAGTGATTTCAACGTCAAATTCCCAAGTCTCGCAAAATACGTCCGCCGCGTATGTTCAGAGAGCATCTTACCCTCCTGGCCACGGATCCACACCCAAGTCATCGTTAACACAGCCCCTGACATTCGCTTCCCCCAACGTGCGCACTTTACCAACTATGTACTCTCTCGCGGCCGGCCGTCCAGCCATAATGTTGTTGGTGCCGTCCCTCTCCGCTGTCGTGTACTCCATTGACGGCGAAAAAACAACCGCTCCGTCCTCCTCGGAAACAATACCCACTGCGGAGCTTTATCAAAAGAATATTCGTAAGGTATATTTCCCGTGTCGTGCAAGTTCTAATGGGACCAATCTAGGACGCGCGTCACTTCAGTGACTTCGAGCAGAATTTTTTCTTTCGCCAGCGCGCTAACAAGGTCTTCAGCAGACGTCACGTCCATCCACCGAAACATGGTGCCCGCCGACTCGAAGATGCAGTTTCCCTCCCTGATATCTCTCTGGGTTGGAAAGAGCTGAAAATGACGACACAAACCGAACGCCGCGCTGTTTTGTCATCTGCATGGTTCATAAAATTTACGAAACTATTTACGCAAAGTTTTTGTAAAATATACTGTCTGTAATTAGAATGATGCCGCTCTGCATTTCGGCACTACACGGGGGTCCTGCCGTCGGGGTCATATGCCGAACAGAAGCGGCGGGACGAGTCGCCCCCGCCGCCGTGCGGCTTCGGCAAAATAAAAGCTTTTTTCGTCGAATGCGGCGCCCGCCAAGCCGGCCGCTGTCGCTTTCGATGATGCCAAAGGCGGGGAGTAAGAGGAGGTAATTTTTCGGCGCGCGCACATCCCTGCAGTTAAGCCGAAGGTACTTTACGATGCAGAGCCTGCGACAGGAGGTCTTTCGCCAATAAAAAATACTGAATAACACATCGCTGATGATGCTTTAGAAGATGGGAACCAACAATTTTGCAGTAAAAGAGTCCGTTCGTTTGAAATGTCCGGAGTTTGGCACTTCCTCGCGTATTGCGTATATAATTTATTGTTCATTGTTCTGGCACTCGCCAGGCCATCAGTTTGGTGCATCCCTGTATCAGAGAGGCGTTGAGTTGCAGGTACCTAATACGTGTGAGGCGCTAGCCTATTATATAGTTTAATGGTACGATCTCTTTTTCATTCAGCGTACCTTGAATTTGCTATTTTTATTCCGTGCGGCGATTCTCTCTTCCTACTTCAGTTCGGCGATCACATGAACCCGCTCTGCTTCGTATCGGCTGTGCCGGCGAACGATGCGCCCAGTGGAGAACATAAACTTTTAGCGCTCCGCGTCCATGTGATTGGTGCTCGCCTCTTCTTCGCCAGTATTTGCCGCGCTGGCAGTAATCCACCGGGCAGATCATGCAATCCATATCAATGATGCGGAAGTGGCGCAGATACAGTGAATTTGGATGCGTGGGCGGTGGTTGCATGGGCCGGGCGGTGCTTATGCGCGTCGTATAGGAGCTCAATCCGTGGAAGCCTTGCCGCCGTTTGACGCGCTCGATGGTCGTCCAAAATCTTCACTGACGAGTGGTGGCGTTCGTAAATTGGCAGTAAGTTGTTTCGTCCTTCATTGGCTTCAGTCTGAGAATTCTAACCCAAGTTTTCCGGAATCTGCGGCGAGGATTCGTACCTGTTCAGAGGCTGCGTAGCTGCAGAACAGGATTAAGAGTCGTCGAACGGCCGCTGCGGAGGTGGTGGCGAGCTCTGATCTTGTAGTTTTGGATACGGCCATCTTTGTAACGGCCACGGTGCACCAGAACAGGCTGGCCTCGCTGATCTTCGGAATTCTTGTGCGCATTTTAGTGCAGACTTACACGTGCCTCGGCGAGCGCCCAGACAAGATCCGAGCGTCGACTAACGCTTGGATAAAATATGTACCTGTCAAACGGTACTTTTTTCTCACGAAAGTTTCGTGGATCGCGGAACGGTCGCCTACCACCAGATCTTTCGCCATCGATGCGTCCGTAGGGGGTGGTCCAAATCACATGCGATGTGCGGAGATCCTCGTATCCGGGGAAGGTGATATCGTTGAGTTTGTGGCGTGCATACCGCGCCGAAAACAAAACCACTTCCATGTGTGTGAAGATGCGTTGCGTCATCGTCTGCAAGCGGGGTCCATAAAGACTTTCCGGGTCAATGGATGTTATACAATAGATTCTGCAGCCAAAAGATTTTTTCCTCCGGTACGAAGGCACGAAACATCCCACGAAGCACATCATTACACCACATTGCAGCAAAGGGTTCGAAAATATTATCCGGATAGAACCATCCGGATATTATCCTTGCTAAGATAATGTTATCTTTTGATACTGAAAATAAGATATATCTATATTTTTCGAAAGATATTTTGAGATATCTCTTTTGCTATACACCGTATTAAAGAAATTGCAAATCAGCGATACACTTGCGATTTTCGCATGATAATGTTTTCCAAAAATTAAAAGGTGCGTCATTGGCCGATTTCAAATCTTTGAATGTTACTGTGCTTCCAGCATCTCACATCTCGCACATATAGTCTCGATGCCATCTCGCGTCTTCCATGTAGCACCCGCAGCTCCGATGACATATCGCATCTCCTGCACCGCCTTGCCTGCAAAAATCCTGAGAAATTGCATCAAACCGCAGCCGAGGTCGTTGTTTCCATCCAATCCGTCATTGGCCGCAGAGGGACGGGAGACGGAAAACGCCTAGTTGAGCTTTTCTTCACTCGCGAAAGCCATGTGAGTAATTAATACATCTGCAAGTGCGGAAAGCGCCTCAAACGCAGCGGAAACAGCTATACGAACATTATTTTGCACATAAGGTCAGCTCAAAAAGATCATAAAGCAACGAGGAGGAAGCGACGCAGGTCAGCGTCGATCAGTACTTTGTTTCAAAGAAAGCAAAATAGTACCATGGTTGGATTGAGTTTGTCGTCAGTGAACTGCAGCCCTTCTCTTGCATAGAGAAAAAGGATTTCACAAGCAGTCAAAGTTCGAACCCTTCTCTGTTGACACACTCATGATTTATCTACGGAAGGTGACCAAACTGGTTGAGCAGAAATTCGCTGCTCTCCTTCCAGAGAGGATTGCCCTTTTCTTTGATGGATGGACAACGGGTTCCGTTCAATACCTCTCATGCTTCGCCTCTTTCCCGACGAACACGGCGGAAGGGTACGAAGCAAGGCTGTTGGCCATCTCCCCTCTCGAGGATGAGAGTTCACTTGACGATGATGAACACATCAATTTTCTCACGTTTGTTCTCGACCTCTTCGGGAATAAATAGCATAATTTTGTGTCAGTTATCGTTTACAAATGTCAGTACGAACAAAGCGATCGCTAAAAATTAGCAGCTTTCACTAATAGGATGTGCCAGCCATAGATTCAACCTCGCCGTGAAAGACATCTTGGCTGACCATGAAGCAATTCTTGTCAAAATCAACAATCATATGGTAAAGTTGAAGAGGCCGCTCCAAAGGGCCAAGTTACAGCAGCTCACGGACTATCTTTCGAAGTGTCGCAATGTCACTCGTTGGAGCTCAATGTTTAACATACTCGAGCGCTACAAACTACTGGCTGGAGTTTTGCCAGCTTTGAAGGCGTCTGATGTTTTCAAGCTTCGCCTGACTCCAGCGGGTTATAGTGCTGTTGAGAAACTTCTAGAGGTGCTCAAGAAGTTCGAGTCCAACAAAAAAAGTTACAGGGAAACGAAACAACTTTTGCTGATGTGTTACGTCTTTTTGATAAAGGCATGGACAAATTCAAGGAAAATTTCTCTCGCCTCAACACAAATGCTGACATATTGCACAGTCCGGTCTTCGAGTCAGCGCTTGTCAAACTTTAATTCGGCAACCAAACGTTGCTTACCCTTGGTGAGCGTGCTGCTCTTCAGATTTTTGAGGTCGAGCAAACTGCTGAGCCAGCTGAAGACAATGGGGAGGAAGTTTTTGCAGAACAGGCGCTTAAGCGCCAACGTTTGAATTCTCAAAATGTTTCCGAAGCTTACATGGAATCCAGGTGTCTCTTGCCCACTTCTTAGATTTGTGAGAGACTTTTTTCCAAAGCTGGATATGTTCTTAACGACCGCCGCATGGGATCCCTACGTGCCAACATCGAAGCCCAAATCCTTCTTCATATAAACAAGGATCTCTGGGGTAATAAGGATATAAACAATGTTATCTATTAGAGACTGTCACTCAATTTGCAATACACTCTTACTAAGGATGAATTAAAACTGGTCATCATTGGCAAAACGAAAGTAATTAGGTTTATCCTAGATAACACATCTTATCACGAGACTAATCAAGATTATCAATCTAATAAAATAAGATAATAAGATACCGATAAGATATATTTTACGGAGTGCATGCATGGCAGTGAAGAGAAGAGATAATACACGTTGTAGGATGGCTGCGAGGAATATGTGCGTCTCATAATCGGTGTTCAGATACAACTTATGGAATTATTAAAGAATTGGGGTGGTTGAGAAAGGCACTGTTTTCGGAAACCAGCGCTCAGAAAACCATGCAGGTTTGCGAAGGTAAAGGTGACATAGTTCCTCTATTTTAGTCCTTTAATTCTCGAGCTAGGTCTTGCAGTACCACGAGGACTTATGTTACGGGCGTGTGGGCTTTACGCAGGTAATCGGAATGGCTGTGTCAATCTTTCCAATACCGACTAAAATGACGTGCAGTAGTTGTCACAGCAGTAAATCGTGGGTACTGCTCACGGGCAGCTGATGATTGATGGAGCGCGCCATGTGGTCGAGGTAGACCACTTCGAGTGTTTCACTTGATAATGTACGAGTTATGTAATTAAAAGTACCGGGTATGCGGAAGAAAGTCGCGAGATGGATTAATTGCATCCAAAGCCGTTGGGCGGGGATGAAACCCCTATTGCACAGTACAAAACAACGTATCATGTCCACACAACGCTCGTCAGAAGCATTTAAAAACAAACGGTTCGGGCTAGGTTCGTAGAACATGTAATCTATCCACGAGTGGTTGCCCGTCAAAAGAGTTAGGTCGATAACCGGGTTAGATTTGTAGATTTTTTTACGCCCTCAGCCATCTAACCTTCTGACGGCCACAGAAGCGGAAAGTCTTCTTCCTCGGCTTGCGGGCCGGGCGAATCAGCACCTGCAGTGCCATTTTCAGTGACGGCGGTGGTTGCCTCTACGTCCGCTGCGGTGGCGGCTTTATGTGACGCACCGCAATGCTGCGCATAACAGCCCGGGGAGGTTTAGATCGATTCGTGATGATAGGTTGTTCGTTGTATGTTATATTTTGATTTTTGGTTTTATTGTATTGTTATTGCTTGTTAATTCTGAGGGTTTTGGTTCTATCTCTTATAGAGTAATATAACCTGCGGAATCATTTTAACAAGAGGAACGTTGCGAGACGACCTGGGTGATCACCGAGCGGTTGGGGTGTTGGGTTCACATGATCGGGACGGGCGGATACGGATTCAATTTCCATGGTTGAGTGCTTCTGTGTGTTTTGCGGATTCATTTCCTTCATCGCCAATGGGTGTGAAGCGCTGATTAGGACAATTTTCCGTACCAAAAAATTAGGACCCTGTCTTGCAGGGGAGTTATCGTGCGCCGTGACTGCGTTGCTTCAGTGGTCTGCTTGGACGCAGTGCCGCCAACACCCCCAGCTTTTTTCTCGGTGGGTATTTCCTCAGCATTGACGGGCTGCAGCGAAAAAGGAGGGGCAAGGGAAGCACGTAAAAGTACTTATACGTACGGGCAGGTTGTGCGATCTCGTCGGTTTGCGCGAAAGATGGAAATATTTTCCCGGACGAATAGCACCAGTTTGGATCCCTGCGGTTCTTTTGTTTCTTCAGAAATATCAAAGCAACGGTGAGCGGGAAGCTGCTGGGTATCTCTAAAGAGGTCAAGCTTGTTTTCAGCGACTTGTGGGGAGTCCATAAAGTGGACCGGGAGGCGTGCGCCATTGTAGAATATGGTGGTGGCGTGCACGGAAATGGCGCTGCACAAGTTTTCGATCCCGCGTTTGCTCCGCGCGGCCGCTGTCTTGATTTGACGCACAGAGAGAGTGTTTGCGACAGGGCTGTAAGAGATGTGGAAACGCGCGGAAGGCTATCGACGTTTCATGGGGTAATTGCGGTAAGTAACATCACAAAGGCGGACAGGTTTGACTACAGTAGTACACCATAGATTCCTGTTCTGTAGATATAGAGTCAGGATACGACCACATCTGCGGAAGGGACATGGATAATATATAAAAATAAAAATGAATAAATCATAATCTCAATGATGCTTATATAGCTATCTTTCACATGTATTCAACATCAATTGAGCCACTATTTAATCATGCGAGGAACCATAGTTTCAGAACGTTATGACGCATACTTAAATCATGCGTCGTACGTATCTAATAGTGAATATACGCAAGTTTAAATCACGGGTCTGGCTATTATCCACAAGATCATTACAAAATTTGAAATTGAAATGTGCCAGGGAAAATTTAATCGGTAGAATATTCATGGTATATTCCATGTTTAAATGATGGGTTTTAAATAAATAATGGTATTGTGTATTATTTAAGGATGTATTTATGTATGTTTAAATCATGTATATAACGTTGGTAAAAACCTAGGTACTTTTTGGTGAAGAAGCACAGGAGAAGTTAAATATGGATTGCCCAAAAGCATGGTATTAACTATGCTTAAATTAACATTCACACCATGATTTGATCATGCTGACAGTCATAGCTCAGAAACAGGGCCGACTTTTTCAAGGGCCTGGAAATGGCCATGTACCATACTTTAGTAAATTATGGTTGATTGTTATTGCATTATTATTTATTTCATGGTCATTTCCATGAACATTTTATAGTTCTCCGTATGAAAAATTCACGGCAAAACCATGCTTTCTGAGTAACCAAGCCCCTGCAGAGCTGAACATCTCCGTAAATTTCATTGCTGCCTTTCCGTTTACCAAACGAAATAACGTCCTGTTACCAGTATATTCGGGGCGCACGCCGACAAGTTGAAGGGGGCGTAAAACCTTGCCATAGTGATACGTAACATCCTTACGTAGAAGGTTATATACAGAGAAACGGAATACCAAAAACTTAACCGCACTGTAAAAATCGGCCATGGAGGCGTCCTACCCTTTGGTCGCTCAGGTCATGAAGAAATGGTATCGTACGGTTCCCTTCGCGAGGATATGCTACATAGCGTGGTGTACGCCGTTTCTTTGGAGACTTTCAATAAATTCTAAATGCATGAGTCCTTCGAAGAGAAGCGGCTGCCTAATGCTCCATGACTGGGTTTGGGGGACTTTATTGGAGGATAAAATTGAACTGTCGGCAGATCTATGTAACGGATCAATGTCCGTGCGGGTCGGTGGGTAATTGGTGTTGTCGCTGAGCATTGTTTTGATTGTTTTCGTGCGTTATGAAATGCACGATGATGCGCGTGGCGAGGAAGAAGCCCGTGCAGGAAATGGCGAAGCCGAAGTGGCTTGAGGGGTTTGCGTGGTTGTGAGCAATGCAGGGACCAAACTGCCTTGCGTGAGTTCGAGAGACGCAGGGACAAAACAGACTTCCTTCATGACTGTGACTTGATGGTGTAGGAAATATAATAGCTTGGAAGGAGAATTTTTTAATGGTTATAGGCAGAGAAGCACATCACGAACTTCCGAATAGTTAAAATTGAGATAAAAAGAAACAGTTTACATGTTAACTCATGCGCGAATTGTACTGTAAACTCGTACAGTCAAAATTCCTCCATCCAATCCAGTCTGAACACCCCGTGAAACCTTCCGCGTCTGTCGCGGTCATCCTAATATCGCTGATTGGATAGTGTAAGATGCAGATTCCATGGATGCAATAACAGTATAACTGCGAAAAAGGCGCTTTAGTGTGCCTGAGGTTGCTACCGCATGCTTGAATCCTCGCATATTCTCTTCTCTTTTCCCATTCTTTGCGTCCGCAACGTCCGCTGCTGTCTGTGGTTCGTACCTATGTACTCATTCGTATAAAGGCACCTCCTAGCGTCCATGTTAAGTGCGCTCTTCATGCCCTTGCATTCCCGTAAGGTCGTTTTCGGTACGTCGGAGCATCATTTTCCGTATAGAAAAACGGACGGTTGGATACAGGGTGCACTCAACTTTCAACGCGGGGCTCGTCGGCTTGATTGAGACGACGACGCTTTATTTGCGTGTCGCCGCCCGGCCGGGGCTGTAGTCGGTTGTGGTTGATGCGAGGGAGAAGGCCTAACTCAAAGAGCTCGACATGTAGCTCCAGTAGAAATTCGTCTTGTTGGGTCGTACCTACCGAATTCCGCCCGGAAATAGCGTTTCTGTGGAAACTTCCCGTCCC
Source organism: Herpochondria borealis (assembly GCA_032274145.1). Classification (NCBI taxonomy): domain Eukaryota; phylum Rhodophyta; class Florideophyceae; order Ceramiales; family Ceramiaceae; genus Herpochondria; species Herpochondria borealis. The sequence goes on along the minus strand of JAVCKV010411215.1, from coordinate 2,540 downwards.
TTCAGTAGACCACGCAAACTCAGATGTATAAAGCCCGGTGACGGGGTAGAAAAACGTATTTTGGTATCATATTTGGCCCTTGGTAGAGAAATGAACCGCTTACAGCACTAAGGCAGCGGTCGTTTTGATGTGGTCGCTGAACTGAGTGCCTGGTTGAACAGGAATGTTTTCAAGATGAGTAGAAAACCAGTCGATGTTTTCCGTCTGAACTAGTACGCGCGTTGGCCTCCAACAGCTTCGTGCCACCAGACGGACAAGAAAAACGCCGCAACATCCAGTTAGATTATCCTGTTCTACGTCCGAAAGTGGGGGTGTTTCAGTCGTGGGAATTACCTCCCAGTGAAAAGTCTAGATACCTGGGGCGTAGGTACAAGAACCCAGGAGGGTAACTAGTCCTTACTGAACCAAGGTGGAGTTGCTGGGTGGTCCCACTCGTATTTTAACAGGAGTAGTGGCTCTTCCTTGATAAAGTCGACATCAGCCGGAACATTGACCTCATGAACCGCCCGCAATGCTACCTCCACTATGAATATCCTGTTGAACATGAAAGTTTTGGATCATAGACCCAGAAGCGTTTGCCCCGTCGCCACAACCGGTAGATCTAGCATGTGGATAAGAAAATTGTAGTGCGGCGTGTGGTGCAGCGTGGTATTTCACTCCCGTCGAGTGCACAAAAGGGGAAATAGTGGTAGAGCGGAATGCGGGGAGGAATGCCGGCGCGAACGGGGAAGCAGGACACCTGTGGCTTAACGGGTGCCGTCGTTCAGCGTGGTGTGCGTCCACTCTGGAGCGCTGGCAACCACCCCAAAAGAGCAAAAAGAAAGGGAAGGAAGAAGGGAAAAAGGAGGTGAAAGACGGGTATAAAGGATTTACTTGGGGCTAGCTCATATGTGCTACCAAGGAAATTTCTCGGTACCTTCTTTACGGTCCTTCAACCCAACCCCGGCGCGAACCAGGCCGCTTATGTAGCGGCTGGGGCAAAAATGAAGACAAGACGGGGGATTAGTACTTACTTAGAGCGTATACTTCTCTACAAAAGTTCATGGTCTCTCCAATCCCAACCCCGCGGCGCCCAGCCACATTCTGTAGCGGCTGGGCGAGAACCAAAGGCTGTGCTGGTGGCCCAGAACGGCCCAAGGGGAAAATCCGTAAAGCGAACTACACATAATGCCACTGGCACGTTCGATATCCTCCATAATGACGATTGCACTAACCAAGAACTCCTTAGTAGGGTATTTTGCCCTAAATTGGATCCGAACACACAACCGCAGAACCCAACAAACGAACCACCTAAACCGACGAATCGGCAGCCATGAAACTCCAGAGTAACAGACTAGCGAAGTTGCAGGTTCCTAACAGTCACCAAAGTGCGCCCGGGCCGAGTGGCGGAATGGCGAAGTTGCAGCCGATTCCGACAACCCGGGTGGGGGTACACGTGTCAATTTTTCCAACGTCGGTGTGTGGCCCCTTTTGCGCCGTACCACAGAAGTAAGTACTTATCATGTGCTAATGAAACGCATCCATGTGTTCCAAACGCAACGCTTCTTTTCCATCGTGCGTAAAATCCCTGTTCGCCCGGATAGAGAGAGGTATTAGAAAGTAAAAATGCGTGGAAGTGGAGTATTTTAATCCTTTAGAGCTGCCGCCAGTTCGTCGAGTGCTATTACATCTCTCTGATCGTCTGTATTAAATGCCGTTGTGGTTTAGTGGGCTAGTCCAGTATCTCACATACAATAATACAAACGGCAAGTGGTAGAGAAATTCGCCTTGTGGCTTTCTCGGGGGTTTTCCACTATGGGCTGCCGGAGAACCACTCAAAAGGTATCGGCGGGCTTACCGCACGGTAGCAGCGCTGCTTCTAGAAGCTTGTGAAGCACCGTACATGAAGGGTGTGCGTAGGGGAGCAAGAAAACAGCTGGTGGTGGTCTACCACCCGTACGAGTAATTTGAAAGAAGGGGGAACAAGTGGAGGTTTTGGGCGTAGAAAGGACTATATTGTGGGAGAAGGTGGCAGTAGGTTCGTACTTCCTATCCCACTTAGGGTAAATACTGCCTCTGCAGCTTATATAGCGTGCAACAGCAGCGAGATCACACTCAGATGTGCTTTTTCAACGGAGCTAGTCCCCATCGCCCCAAATATCTACACGTAGCCACAAAAAACAGGCCAGTGGTAGAGGCTCTAGTTGTCTCTCACAGTAGCCAGAATACCAAATGGATAATACAGTACTTAAATATGAACAGTAGGGCGCACTCTATAAGATAGTAGTATGTGCAGTTAGCGCATTAAACGTGCCAAAAAGTGGGGCACTGTACAGGTGCAAGGTACAGTGGGGTATGAGGGCGGTAGAGAAAACTGTATATATGACACGCGGGTACAGTAGGTAAACTTGCTGGATATAGTAGAGTAAGTGTCCCGACGTCACTTTGCGTAGGTCCTCAGTGGAGCCCGCTTGGTATGAAGTCACTTCAACTTTGTACCACAGCCGGCCGTTTATTTCGTGCATGACGAAAGAGGCGAACTTCCTAGCCGTAAAGAGACG
>JAVCKV010411214.1:0-39250 GCA_032274145.1 Herpochondria borealis | reverse complement strand
AAAAGCATATTGTGCTGAATAACCCTGAATGTGATCAGTGATACCGGCGGTTAATCTGTCGTATGATCCATTGATCATTGTGCTCACCATGAGTGGGATGGCTGCGATACTCTCACCACTATAGAGAGCGTCATGTACACTATTTATGATCAAGGACGCAGTCACTGGAACTGATATTTTCTGTGATCTGCCGGGCCAGCTAATGTTCAGTGAAATTTCTTTGGCGGCTACTTTGGCTAGGAAATCGTAAAATTCAGTTTCAAGGGTGGGGCCGAAACTGTCATTGCATTTTTTGTTCGATCGGCATTTTGAAAATACCAAATCAAGTGAGCGTTGTGCGTACACCAGTTCTTCATCTAATGAATCTTTATCAGTAACTGCCACGGAATCCAGAATCATTGTGCGGGTTTTTGCGGGAAACAATCTTTCATAATACATCGCCACATGGGTTCCGTAGGAGATCCCGTATAGATTGAGTTGTGTTGCGTTTGTTCCGCTTTTCTTTTGCAGGGTGCGAAACATCTCGATGTCCAGTGCGGCATTGCGAACGTTGTATTGGGCGATATCTACCCCTGCTTCGTCATATTGCTTACCGCAGTCAAAGTCCATTCTTATAAGTTGTGACCAAAAGTTATTCTGGAATATCTCTGGCTGGTAGTTGCAGTCAAGGCTCGGCTCCGATAAGCCTGCTCCCCGGTTCTCCAGGATCATCAATAGCCTGCCTTCAGCCACTGACATTTCTTCATAGGTCCAGAATTCATCATCGACGATTCGATAGTGTTGATTGCCCAGAAGTGCATTGCCCGGGCCGCCCCCGCCAGTGATCAGTAGCGGGTCAAGGGTGGCATCCAGCAGGTGCTTGTCTGGTGCAATGACCAGAAATGGAATTTTGATGAGGTTGCTTGTTTTATCTTTATAGTTCTCGGGAACTCTAAGGTAGCCACAAACGTAGCGGCCGACTGTTAAGCCAAGCATCCGTGAGCAATCACGGGTCTGCAGATCAGACCTCGTGACATTGGATTCGATCAGGTGGCTAACGCTGTCTGTGGTTTCGTCAGCAGAAGCCGTGGGCAGTAGCGTAGATACCATTGCGAGCAGCAGGGATGCAGCCACGGCGATCTTCAAATAATGATAGAAGCTGAAATTCTGCTGACTGGTCTTAGAGCACATGAGTGAAGTAGATTCCTGCATCCGACTAAATCTTTAGTGGTGTTCGTTGTACCATTATACGAACAGTTAGTGCAGGAGAAATCTGACTGGGTGTATTGAGCAGTGCTTGAAGAGGTACTGAAAGCGAAGGATGCGTATCGGGGAGGGTAGTGCTTATGCTAAACAGCTTGTTCGACAAATTGTTGTGATTTGATTTTTGTTGTCGGCGCTAATCGACGTAAAAGCCGGTACTGCGCAGATCTTTACTGCGCAGTACCGGTTTATAAAGTTAGCGGGGGCCTATAAAAAGTCCCACTTGATACCCATGTGCACGCGGTTGTCGATTTCGCGATCTTCAGGTCGTGTATCTACCTGAAGGAATCTTGCCCCTGCAAACAGTGAAGACTGCTTTCGCAACGGGAAAGTGAAATCTATTTGTGCATCAATAGCGCGGTCGCTTGCACCGAAGGTGAGGATGTCTGGCGCATAGTAGATGCTTGCCGCGAATTCGAGTGGTAGTGCTTTAAAAGGCAGGTTATACGCGGCTTCAATACCCAGTGCGCCTGCGAAGGCATCTGTATTTTCGGTATTTAGCAAGGCGATGTAAGCCCGGCTACCGAAGGATAGGCGAAACGAACTCGCTAAAGATGCATCCAGCGCTAATCCGGCATGAATGACAGAGTCGCGCTGTTCACTGTAAAGCGTTGCCACGTGCACCCGGCCATTTTTGATTTTCAGGCCTGACGCGTCTTGTTCGAATTGAGCGAATGCTACTTTCTCGCTCAGGTAAAAACTAAACCGTTTGCCACTAAGTGGCTTTACTGCTTCTTTAGGGGTCATCGCATCGACAATCGCCTTGAAGGTGGCATCGCCTGTTTGCTCTTCGGCCGGTGCGGCTGCTTCGACAAGTGTCACTGGCAGCGGTAGTGTTATCTTGTCGGCGCCCGTGTCTTCTGGCTGCTCTGCCAGGTTGCTCGGGATTGGGACGGCCACACCATTGTCAGATCTGGTGATTGAATCGAGAGCTCCCAGATCTACAACGACACCACCTGTGCCCGGGATATTGCTACCTGCAAAAGTGGTGGTTGATAAGAACAGAAAAGGTAAAGCGAGTGAGGTAATTCTGGAAGTTAATTTCATACTGACCTTGCGCACCAGGCATGGGAAAAAAAGAAGGTTGAGAGTGCTATTTTGCGTGGTCTATCAATGCCAGAACGCGATACCGGTCACATTTTCCCGCAGGTTTGTTGGAATAAACAAACATTTCACGAGACTTTACCCTGCCGGGGGCCAGTCTTTCCGCGCTTAGACAGGCGCAATCTGAGCATGTCTTCAATAGCAAATTAGCCTGAATTTAGTAAAGTATTGCCATAGTGAACTGTCTGTCCAGAAAATCAATACAAAACCTGAAAACGTAGCGTAATAAAGACCATCGGTCGATACTTGCCCCACATTCAATGAAGGGGTCTAGTTTATGAATTTTCTCAGTCGAATCGCCAACACCCTGTGTATAGGGCTTGTTCTGGGGCTGGGGTCTGTAAGTGCCCCTGTGTTCCCCGCCGGGCTATTGGTGCCAGTTAACGCTGATAACGATACCGGGCTTCAAATTAAATCTCATGATGTCTCCGTAGTCGTGGAAGATGGATATGCAATCACACAGGTCGATCAGGTTTTTCATAATCCGCAGGTGAGCGATCTTGAAGCAACTTATCGCTTTCCTGTTCCGGATAAAGCGGCCGTCTCTGAATTCACGGTCTGGATCGATAACCAACCCGTTGTCGGCGAAGTGTTAGAAAAACAACAGGCACGGGCGGTTTATCAAGAAGAGAAAGCCGCAGGCCGTGAAGCAGGCCTGGCGGAAAAAAATAAGCACTATAGCTTTGAACTAAAAGTCACGCCGGTCAGGGCCGGACAGGACACGCGTATCCGGCTTGTTTATATGCAGGCCGTTGATATTGATACCGGGATCGGTCGTTACGTTTATCCGTTGGAAAATGGAGCAACCGACGATGCTGCCAATTCGTTCTGGACAGAAGAAGCAACAGTACAAGAACGCTTTTCCTTTGATTTCAATCTGCGCTCAACCAACCCGGTAAGCGGATTGCGTCTGCCAGCTCATTCGCAAGCGGCGATTACCAATATTGATGGCCAACAATGGAACGCATCAATGGTGAATGATGCACAGGCTGGCGTTATAAGTTCTAAGGGGTTAGATACTGAAGGTATGGACTCGCAAGGTTCAGTCACTGCGCGCGTTGAGGGTGACCTATCGCCTTCAGGCCGGCTACTAGCTGGAACTGCCGGGTCACTCGATACTGATATTGTGGTGTATTGGCGTCTTGCACCAGATACGCCGGCCTCGGTAGATCTGGTTACGCACAAGCAGGCAGACAAGGGTACCGGTACGTTCATGTTAACCCTGTCACCGGGAAATGATCTGGCACCGATAACAGAAGGCCGTGACTGGGCTTTTGTGCTGGATATGTCTGGTTCTATGCAAGGCAAGGTTGCGTCGCTGGTGGATGGTGTGCAGCGTGCGCTTGGAAAGTTAAGTGCCAACGACCGGTTTCGAATTTTCCGCTTCAACAATAGCGCTGAAGAGCTTACCCGTGACTGGGTTAGTGCCGGGCCTGCACAGATCACTCAGTGGGGGCAGAAGCTTGCCGTAGCTGCAGTCGGGGGAGGTACTAACCTTTACGCCGGAATGGAAAAGGGTTTGCATGCTCTTGATGCTGACAGAACCAGCGTAATGGTCTTGGTTACCGATGGTGAAGCCAATGTGGGAGTGGCTGAAAAACAGCAGTTTCTGAAGCTGATGCAGACACGTGATGTCAGGCTTTTCACTGCGGTGATGGGTAATGGTGCAAACCGTCCCCTGCTTGAAGCTATGACTGAAGTCTCAAATGGATTCGCGATTAGCGTCTCTAATAGTGATGATATTGTTGGTAAGCTGATGGAGTTTACATCGAAGGTAACGCATGAAGCCATGCATGATGTTGAGTTAAAAATCACCGGTGTGCAGACTCGTGATCTTACCCCCAAAGTGACTAAAACACTTTATCGTGGTGAACAGCTAACGGTATTTGGCCACTACACAGGAAGCGGTGACGCACAGGTAACGCTAACTACCCGGGTTTCCGGGGAACGCAAAACCTACCAGGCCGGTTTTCATTTACCGCAACAGGATTTAAGAAATCCTGACATAGAACGGCTTTGGGCCTACGCCAGTATTCGTGATATGCAAGACCTGATAGATTACCTGGGTGATGACAGTGAGTACCGTACTGCGATCGTTGATACAGCGGTTCAATATGGTCTGGTCACTGATTATACGTCGATGGTTGTGATGCGTGATGAGCAATTCGATGCGCGGAATATTGAACGTGAAAATCGGGATCGACGCAATGTAGAAGTGACAGCCGCACAGCAGCGTGCTTCCCAACCGGTAGGCAGTACCCGGGTCGACCAGTCGACGCCTGCTTTTAAATCTCCACGATCCAGTCATGGTAATAGTGGTGGCGGCGGATCTTTGGGCTATGAGTGGTTGGCGCTGCTGTGTGTGTCGCTGATCTACAGGCGTGATAAAAAACGTTCATGGTTTATTAAATAGACGTTATAAAAAAGCCCCACAGCGTTGGGGCTTTCTTTGTTAGTCGAACTTCAGCTGGGAATCGAGATTCGTCCCATTGAAGTAACTATCAACTGCACTTTGTATATCAGTGACCTCAATACAGGTGCCTCCGGTCGTCTCAACAATTGTCTGCAACGGAGCTCCTCTACAGGTTTTTGCGTCGTGCCCGACAGAAAAAACCGTTACAAAAATATTCTCTTTTTCTGCGTAAGCCAGGTCACCTTTAGAATTCGCAAAGTGACCATCTGAAATCAGAAAAATAGAACGTCTCTCATCCTCGGGAAGTTCAGACAACAAATCTGTTGCCATATCTAGCGCGCCACTGAAATTCGTTTCCTCTGTTGGATCGCCAGGGCCCTTGATCAGCGTTTCATCGAATTCGGGTATGTCATTGTTATCAGCGTCGTAATCGGTGGGTGACGTGAAATCCAGCGCGAGAGTACTCTCACCGGAAAAAAACATCACCGCGGTGCTTGTGAATATACTTCCCCCGAGCCGGGTATTTAGTGCCATAGCTAAGCCGGTCTCGCAATCAAGCGCGGTTCCGATTGTCTTGTCATTGGGGGAAAAGTTATCACCTGCGTCAACCTTTCCGCTGTTGTCGCAATCGTTTTTACCCACTTGAGTGCTGCCGGATATATCAATAAGAAAAAGGATATTTTCAGCGATAAATTCTGTTTTCGTAGCGGAAACACTGTTTGCCAATGCCAAAATAAGTGGTGCCAGTACAATTGATAGCACCCTTTTAACTGTGGCGGGCGAGCAGTGCGTAGTGAATTTCATAATTTACCCCTGATTGAGATGATCCTTCACTTCCTGGATGTTGTGTAGCATAAGCAGAGGGGTGGGCGCATTGCGTGTGACAGGTAAAGAATAACACTTTTGGGCGATAAGTGTCATGACAAATAATTCTGATGTGCGTTCAATTCGGAAAATTAAAGCAGATTAAGTTACTAAAAAAAGGCTGCTCCGTCTGTTAATGCGCTTTTGTACTATTCTTAATTGATAAAGCTCATTATCGCTGAATTCTGTAGTCCAAAAGAGAACGCCTTGAAAACTTTCAACCTGCCATTCGTAATTATTGCTGCGACGCTAATCATTGCTGCTTGTGATTCAGGTGAGCACACGCTTGTGGATAACCGGGTGTATACCCGAGTGGGTCTGCTGAAAATGGAGCCGAATAGTCTGGACGCCGATTTTTCCCGCGGCGTTTTCGGGCAGCTTGATACGGGCTTGACGGCCAAGGTTATTGAAAGCTCTTTTGCTCCGTCCACCGATGTTTGTGATGTTACCCGCTCTATCAATGCATCTGTTGAATCTGTGCCACCGCTGGTTATCTTCGATCAGCGGCCAGGTTTGATCAGTGCAGGGGAAAACGTAATTGTCAGCAGCAGTGCCGGTACGTACGTTACTCTGAATCGCCAGCAGGATACCAATGGACCTTTCTACAGCTCTGATACGACGCTGACCGGGCCGGCGCCTTCGGGCCTGACCGTAGATGTGCCCGGTGATCAGTTTCCCGCGTTTTCGAATGTGGCTTTTACTGATGTTGTTCCACTTCAATTTACCGGGCCGATAGACAGTCTGGCCATTACCGCCGCTACAGAGTTTACCTGGGTTTCCAATAACGTAAACCGCTCTGTAGTTGAAATCTATCTGGGTGCGACCGATGTCTTGACTGGAGAAGTAACCACAATAGGTTGTACCGTGGTGGACGATGGTAGTTTTTCTTTTTCTGCAGAGGTCCGTAATCAAGTTGGTGCGAACTTCACCGCCGATTGGTCAACTTATCTAAGGATTGCTTATAACGTTGCGCGAAGCGGCGATGCGATACTTTTTACTGCTAATAGTGTTGAGAGCCAGTAGTACTTCTGATTGCTGTTAAGAGGAACTATCAGGCGATTTGTAATGCTGTAAGTCGGGTTTAAAGTACACCGTTGTATTAGCTTTTGCGGCTGCTTTGATAAAGGTAGTTTTATCGTTTGTTAGTGTTTAAGTCGTTGTTCTATGTTTTATTTAGTAGAACCAGGGGTGCTGTTATCGTGAAATCTATTTGTCTGAAACTATTCTTTCGAACACTCATATTCAGTGTTTTTGCGGGTTCAACCGCATTCGCCGTGGAGATCTGTGCCACAGACACCTCTGACCCGGACGGTGATGGATGGGGCTGGGAGGACAACACGTCTTGTCGTGTCGGGTCCTATAATCCAGTGCTCTATCCTGAATGTGAATCCAGTGCATCAGACCCTGATGGCGATGGATGGGGCTGGGAACAGGGCCAGACTTGTTTGGTTGATACAGCGGCTGCTCCAGGACTTGATTTTGAGTCTGCCGGTTTGGTCATGCTCGACGAAGAATTTGGATCCCGTGCAGGAGCAAGTCGGGACCATTTCTATAAATTTGAAGTAGCAGAACTCACCGGGGTCACCGCCAGCTTTGATGCCGGACAGCCGGGGAATTATGATTATTCGATTTTAGATGAGGACGGGGGGCACCTGTGGGATGGTTTGCTGTCGCTGGAAGCCGGTGCCTGTCTCGCCAAAGGCACTTACTATTTTTCGGTCAATCACTTTTTTTACGAAGAGGGTGAAACGGACGATTACACAGCAACGCTTAATTCCATTGATCTGAATTGTGCAAGTCCTGCAGCAAAAATAGATTTAAGTCATGGTGACTGGTGGGCGGGAACTGACGGTGCTTTCTATCGATCATTCACCGATATTGGAGGCGTAGCAGTGCTTGCCAAGCTTGATGCAGCCGGCGCGGTGCTGTGGAGCGTAGTAGCATCCGACTTTATTACTTCTGTTGAGTCAGTGGAATCCGGTGTATTGGTTTTTACGTATAATGATGTGCAGCTCCTGGATAGTCTCGGTAATCAGGTCTGGCGTTTTGAAACCATATTTGTTCAGCCGGAGACCACCGTCACAGGTGCTACCACTCTGGTAGTGAATGAGCAGTTTGAATACACGGTTTTTTCAATTAATCTGGATGATGGATCTTTGCGCTGGCGTTACGACTACTCCAGCAACGATTTTGTCGAAATCTCCAGAGTCGCCGATGACGGGAAAGTTACCCTGAAGACTGCTGACAGTTTCTTGTTCTTCGATTAACATATCTCTGGTCGTTCAACGTGGCCGGTACCTCAACAGGAATGCCTCGGTGTTCCTGAGTTTTCTTCCACTTAATTTTGTCGCCTTATCAATGATCCGGGTTTCTTATTGTGCTGAATTGACTAGCACATAAATTCCTATGGTAATGAATCCGGCTATCGCATAAATATTTGACCGTTTACGGTGTTGCAGCCCTTCTTCGGTGAGGTTGTCTTTTGCGGGTCTGCTGCCTGTCCAGATCCGGTCGTACCACTCTTTCTTAATCTTTGTAATGACATTTGCCTGCGTTAACATATGATGTTTAATTGCTGACAGAAAAAGCGCGACACTGGCTACCAGGAAAATTTTATCCATGTAGCACCGATAGTCGTGGTGGCGTATTCTTCGGTGAATTTTCGTTCATGCGTAAGTGATGTGTTTGGTCGATCGGGTAGGGTACAGGAAAAATTCAGGGATGGTTAAATCCGGGAATTTTCTATTCTGGTAGGCTTGTACCGTCAGTTTACAACAAGTTAGTTTCCGGAGAACGGCATGATATCAACAGTGGCAGCATTGCAGACCAGTCCTCAGGCAACAATGGCAGACGCGCTGGACGAAACCATAGCCCTTGCCGCTGAAGCAGTGTCCGCTGGTGCGCGGTTTGTGGGCACGCCGGAATACTGTGGCGGGCTGGTATCTGACGGAGCAGCGCTGGTGCCGCCTCATGCACACGAAGATGAACACGCCTACCTGACAGGCATTAAAAGATTTGCCTCTGAAAATAAACTCTGGTTTTTAGTCGGGTCAGTTGCAATCACCGGCCCTGCAGGGCGACTCTATAACCGCGGTTTCCTGGTCGATAATATGGGGCAGGTGCGATCGCGTTACACCAAAATTCATATGTTCGATATTCAACTGTCTGAATCTGCTGTTTACCGTGAGAGCGCGAGTGTCGAACCGGGTGCTGAAGCCATACTGATGGACACACCCGTAGGAAAAATGGGACATACGATTTGTTATGACCTGAGGTTCCCGGGCCTGTACCGGCAGTTATCACAAGCAGGGGCAGAGGTTCTCGCCGTCCCCGCTGCTTTCACTAAAAAGACAGGTGAAGTGCATTGGCATGTGCTGAATCGTGCGCGTGCTATTGAGAACGGTGCTTATGTGTTTGCCCCGTGTTCGGTTGGTGATGTACCCGGCGGTGGGGAGGCGTACGGCCACTCACTGATTATTGATCCCTGGGGGAAAATCATTGCTGAAGGCGGTGAAAATCCCGGGGTCATACTGGCGGAAATTGATGTGTCACAGGTTGGTCAGGCGCGCGCGCGGATACCATCGCTTTCTCATGATCGGGAATATTTGTTAAAAGCTGAAAAACCTGTGGCTGCTGCTTAACGCCAAAATCACTGTCAGTCCCAATGCAAGTGGTCAGGCGTTTTTGTGATAGCCGACGGTACCGTTCTACCTGGTTAAATACTGGCTAGTATCGCGATGCAGGCTGCGCACCATGCAAACATTAAAACCGAAAACAAGCCATTCCATTGCCAGGACAAACGAGTACTTGATATACCGATGAGTCGGCCAAGTATTAACGGTACTCCACCAAAAGGTGAGGCGGTTAAATTTAAAGCCCACCCCCATCCGAGTGAACACGCCAGCAGGTTTGCATTGATACCTTCGAAAGGCAGCGTTGAGTAAAGCCCGCCCATCACCATGACCGTTAAAATAGGCGGCATGGCAAGGTTAGATAAAATCGGTACTAGTGCCATCGCCAGAAAATATAACCATGGCGCGCCAAGTGATGTAATGCCCGTGGTCTCTGCGAACCATTGTGGGTTGATCAGCCCAACGACAACCACGCCAATATAACCGGCGCTGGCCAGTGTTACCGCCTCGGGTAGTCCTGCCGGCACAGAGTTAATTGCAATGCTCTGCAGCCTGCTAAAAAGTGCAGGATATCCATTGGTGGACTTTTTGTGTTGAATCAGTAACCACAGTAGGGTGACCACCGGACTGGCGAGCATTAGTGCAGGCACTATGCGGGACTGACTAAGAGAAATCGTCAGCATTGATAATGCAAACAGGGTCAGGCAAACCAGGGCAAGTCTTCGGGCGGAGTCATAAGGAAACTTTGTTGCAGTATCTGTTGTGCCGGATTGATGGTTTGAACCTGACAATGCCAGTCTTGCGAGTCGCCCGGTGTTGATATCAAGCAACCAGCCAATGATCAGCGCACCCAGCACCGCCGAAAAGCCATACAGGCAAACCAGTAGCAGGTTTGCACCTTTAACCACACTGACGGTAATCGCCAGAGAGACAGTCGCGGGTGATATTGCAACCGTCCACGAAAACCCGCGCATGAGTGCAGATATCTGTCGTTGCTCACGCCACTTCGCTAATAATTCATTGCCGGCTGAAATAGATCTGGCCCCCCTTTGAATGAGTGGGCCAAGTAATGTGAGCGCACCGAAGTTTAGCACCATGCCGAGTAACTGACCCCCGCAGTGGATCGCCAGGTAGCGACGTCCCGGGGGGCGAGTGGTGAGGTACTGACCAAGCTTCAATACAGAGGTTGAGGTAACAGCACCATCACGCAACAGTGAAAGCAAAACCATAAAAGCCGTTAAAAAAGCGGCTTGCAGGCCCGCACGTTCAATTAAGTCGATCGGGGTATCGGATAATGCCAGTGCGAATATTGTCGCTACCACAGCGATTGACACCAGGATTTTTTCGCGAGCGGCCAACCTCGGCAGCGCCGCTAGCAGCATGATAAGGAGTGCGCCGATAGACGCTATGCCACTTCCTGCAATATGCAGGTGTAAATGTAATAGCTGAAAAAACCCGACACCAAGCAGACAGAAAGCAATCAGTAGTCGTGATATTTGCACCAAGCGAATGATTACTCCGGGTGGAGTGTAGTGATGCTGATGATCAGATAATTGCTCTGCGGACGATGGCTGAAACCCACTCACTGATGATGACTGCGATAAAAATAACCAGCAGGATCAACGCGACCTGCGGCCAGGCCAGTGTGTTAAGTGAGCCTTGTAGCTGTAGGCCTATACCGCCCGCACCAACAAGCCCCAGTACAGTGGATTCCCGAATATTGATATCCCACCGGAACACAGTAATGCCCGCCAGCGCCGGCATGATCTGGGGCAGGATGCCATAGCTGATAATTTGTGACTGCCGTGCGCCGGTGGCGGTTATTGCCTCGACCTGGTTGGTATTAATTTCTTCTATTGATTCGTAGAGCAATTTTGCACAAAAACCGATGGATCGCAAAGCGATCGCGACCGTACCTGCAAGAATGCCGGGGCCAATGATAGCGACCAGCAGCAGCGCCCAGATTAATGAGTTGATTGATCGTGAGGAAACAATAATGAATAGTGCTATCGGGCGTACAAAAGTGACGCTTGGCGTGGTGTTTTTGGCGGCCAGAAAGGCGATAGGAATAGCGAAAATTAATGATAGTGCTGTACCGATGGTCGCCACATTGATGGTATCCCAAAGGGGTTTCCAGAGCTTTTCCATATAGCTCCAGCGCGGTGGTGTAGCGCGATTGAATATATCGGCTGCAATGCGTGGTGCATCGAAGACGAAAAACCATTCAGTGCGGTTTGATATGTACATCCAACACGCCACAAATATTGATACCAGTAGCAACCAGCCAAACCAGATCAGTAGTTGTTTTTTTTGTGTTCGTCTGCGCCAGACAGGAGTAGTTTCCATTACTGTACCCAGCCTCTGATAACGCTGGAACTGTATTCCAGTGCCATCACAATAACGATAATGGTGATAATAATAGCGGCGGCGGTATCGAATTCGTAGCGATCAAATGCGGTATTAAGTGTTGCACCGATCCCGCCGGCACCAACCAGCCCGAGTACAGCTGATTCCCGAAAATTGATATCGAGCCGGTACACTGAAAGCCCGATCAGCCGTGGCATCACTTGGGGTTGCACGGCATAGTTGATCCACTGCAGCCAGCTGGCGCCTGTCGCTTTAACAGCTTCGGCCTGCGATTTATCCATTGATTCTATGTCTTCGGCCAATAGCTTGGATAAAAACCCGATCGTAGCAAAAGATAAAGTGATAAACCCTGCCAGCGGACCGAAGCCGAAAATAGCCACCATTAAAATTGCCACGATGATTTCATGCAGTGATCGGGAAAGCGCAATGATCGCCCTGCAGAATAGATACACCGGCATGGGGGCCAGATTACTGGCAGCACCTAGTGCAATAGGGATAGAAATAATAATACCGACAACAGTAGAGGTGACCGTCATGATGATGCTTTCGGTCATGCCTTCTATGAAGTCAGATCGTCTTGAAACAAAGTCGGGGTTGGCGAAAGCTCTTACAAACGCCCATCCACGGTCCAGGCCTTCAGCTACACGGGACCAGTTAACATCGTAGGAGCCGATTGAAAAGTATAAATAGACAAGCGTAATGAGTAAAAGCCCATAGCGCAGCCACGGTCGCTCTATCGCTGGTGGTTTGCGCCACTGGCGATTTACTGTTTGTGCATCAGACAACTGGCGTTTCCTCGCTAGTGTCATTATCACCCGTGTCGTCAATGGTGGCTTCCCAGTCTTCCTCGCCATAGATCTGTGTGAGTACATCAGAATCCATGCTGTCCGGTGCGCCATCAAAAACGATCTCGCCTGCCTGCAGTCCCACAATGCGCTGCACGAACAGTTGTGCCAGTGCAACATCATGAATATTGACGATAGCTGACAAGTTGCGTTCTTCACATAGCTCACAGATCAATCGCATAATCTGGCGCGAGGTTTTAGGATCGAGAGAAGCCGTCGGCTCATCAACTAATAATAATTCGGGGTTCTGGATCAGAGCACGGGCGATGCCGACTCGTTGTCGCTGACCGCCTGATAATTCATCTGCACGCTTGTTAACCATATGATCAAGGCCAACCCGTTCCAGTAAGCGGAAAGCTTCGTTGATATCATCTTGCGGGTATTTTCGAAACCAGCTTGCCCAGAAACCAACATAGCCCAGCCGACCCGACAGCACGTTTTCCATCACGGTCAAGCGTTCGACCAATGCATACTCCTGGAAAATCATACCGATGCGGCGGCGCGCCTTGCGTAGTTTGCGACTACCCATGCGCTGAATTTCAGCACCGTTTAGATCAATGCTGCCTGTTGTCGGCTCTACTAATCGGTTGACGCAACGGATCAGTGTACTCTTGCCTGCGCCACTCGGCCCGATCAGGCCAAGCACTTGTCCATCCGGAACCTCAAGCGATACACCCTTGAGTGCATCGTCTCCGGTTTTATATCGTTTCGATAAATTTGTTATCCGTAGCAACGGTGGCTCCGACAATCACTGGTTGGTTCAGCACGAAAAGGCAGTCTGCCATCCAGCGGGGGTCATAGTAGGTGGGTAGCAGGTTCAAAAGGTTTGCCGTGAATGACTATGTAAGAACGACTGGTTCGGCAATTCGAACCAGTCGTCAGTCAAACGGCGGAGGGGAAAGCCCCCTAGCTGCAGCTGTAGGAAACGTCGTTAGCTTTATCGATAGTTCGAATCACTTCCCAGTGGCTCTGGTAGGTGATGGGTAAAAACTTACCCTCTTTGGATTTCTCGAACTCTTTTTTCAGTGAAGTGGGGGTGCCGTCTTCTTTGATCCACTTAAAGCTGAAGAACGATTCTTCTACCTTGGCCTGGAGATCAGGGTGAAGGTTGTGCGCTACGCCAAAACCAGTGGTGGGAAAGGTTTGCGATTTGTAAATCGTGATTACCTGCTCAGGTTTGATTACATCGCGTGCAATCATTCTGTCTTTAACCGAGTTCGCAATAGAGGCGGCAGGGTAATCTTTATTCGCGACACCAAGAATAGAGTTGTCGTGTTTGCCTGAGAATTCAGGATTGAAATCCTGTTCGGCCAGCATGTTAAATTCTGCTTTCAAAATGGCAGACGGTGCTTTGAAGCCTGAATTTGAAGTCGGTGAAGTAAACGCCAGTGTTTTACCTTTGATATCTTCAACTTTTTCAATGCCGCTATCAGGGTGCGTGATAATTTCCATTTCATAGCCGAAGGTGTCGTCTTCACGCCCCATAATGACGAATGATCGGAAGCCTGCACAATTAACCGCCAGCGGGTTTGATCCTGTATTGAAACCTGCGATATGTAATCGGCCTGAACGCATCGCTTCGATCTGTGCGGCGTTGGATTGTACAGGGAAAAACTGTACCTTCTTGCCGGTCACTGATTCCATGTGGGTCAGAAAATCAGACCACGCTTCTTTGTACACTGCCGGGTCTTCTACCGGGGTGTATGCAAACACCAGCGTTTTGGGGTCTACCCATTGCTCGGGATCTTCGGGCAGGTCTGCGACCAGGTCGCCATCGACATCGCAATAGCGTTCGTCCAGATCTCCGCGGGGGCAATCCTGCGCTGTGGCATTGCCGGCAACGAAAGACAGCATGCCAAGCCCGAGCAGGGCAGAGACCGAGGCTCTTGCCGCGACGGATATCGATTGTGAAACAGAGTGTTGTACTTTCAAGTGTTTTCCTCCAGAAAGATAGGGTGTGTCTCTATAACTCAAGACCAGCATACACAAACGGGTGACGAATTTCCTCAAAGTTTCCTCTTCAAACACGGCTGATCCTCGTGGGTATCCAGGTTTTTCATGTGGAATAAAAGGTGATGAACAAGCTATTTCGATTTGCTGAAATCGTGAGATAATACAGCCCGTTTCCCGTCTGGCAGTCTGCTTGCCCTCTATGAATCGTGAACTTTGCCAGCAACTTATTTCGCTGAGGCGTAATCATTCCTCATGGCGCTTGCTGGCGTCTCGAAATGCACCGTTGACGCTGTCATGCCTGAAGTCATTGTTCGACCATGGCCAGCCTTCGGTCACATTAGAAGATGCCACAGAAAAACTGGCTGAAGCCTTTGCGCTATATATCAACGATACCGAATTTGATCTCGGCACCGACGACAACCAGGCCGGTAGCGCCAGAAAAGAACTACGGCACTGGTTAAAGCAAGGGCTGATTGTTGAGCGTGAAGGTCAGCTGATGAGCACCGACGCACTGCAAAGGGCCTTCGTTTTTATCGACTCATTGCAAGATCGCACGATGACCTCCACGGCTTCGCGTCTGGCCACTGTGCAGCGGGCGATTGAAAACCTTGCTGCCGGTGTCAGTCAGAGCCAGTCAGACAGAGAAGCGATACTTGAAAATAAAATAGCCCTGCTCGAAGCGGAGCTTGCCAATGTAAAGCAGGGTAATTTCGAGGTGCTGGACGGTCCGCAAGCCACAGAGGCGATCAGAGAGGTCTATCAACTTGCGAGTAGCTTGCACACAGATTTCCGGCGGGTAGAAGATTCCTATCGTGCCGCTGATCTGGCACTGCGCCAGCGTATTATTGGTGAAAAACATCACAGAGGTGAAGTGGTGGACGATCTGCTCGAAGGGCACGAAGCTCTGGTAAACACCGTCGAAGGACAGGTTTTTGAAAGCTTTCATCAGCAATTGGTTGATACCGTCGAACTCAATCAAATGAAACAGCGACTTCGTGTGATTCTTGAAAACAAGCAGGCAGAGGTTGCACTTAACAGAAAACAAACCACCGATATGCGTCAGCTTGTGCCTCGATTGGTCGGTGAATCAGAGCGTGTGATTCAAGCCCGGGCGCGCAGCGAACGCGATGTTCGTGGGTTTTTAATGTCGGGTCTGGCTGATGAACAAATTCGCGTAGGTGCACTTTTGCAAGAGATTTTTCAGATAGCGCTTGATGTTGACTGGCAATCTCAGAAGGTCAGGCGTGCGCCGGCACCGCTGCCTGCGGTGGCCGTCATTGTTAATAATTTACCGGTACATGAACGTTTTCTGATTAAAGAATCGAGTGAAGAACAAACTGAAGCTCTGGATTTTAATGCACAGGATACTCAACTCAACCAGATGGATGAAGAGTTCTGGCAAGCGTATCGGGCACTTGATCGTGAACAGTTATTTAATAGCACGCTGGCTCAGCTGAAAAGCCACCGCGAGTCGGTGACCTTAAAAGAGCTTGCCGACGCACTACCCCCAAGCCATGATCTTGAAACCCTGGCTTACTGGCTGGCGATGGCGCGAGAAGCCGGCATAGAGCCGGGTAACGAAACACAAACCATTGATCTATTCGATGAAGAAGAAGGCTGGACCCGATTCCATACACCACAGCTGCAAATCAGTTTTGCTGACGTGACGGGTCTGGAATCCGGAGACATAGAATGAACAATATATTTGATCAGATAACAAAGAGCCCGGATGACCAGGACGCGCCTGAAACGGAGGAGTCTGTTACCACTGAAGAAGCGCCTGAAGTAACAGCAGGGACCGATAAAACGGTCAAAGAAATTGCTCAGGAACTTTTGCGCCAGGGCCATATTGAAGAGGCGCGCAAGCCAGCGGTCTTTCGCCATTGTATTACCCATGAGTCTGCCATCAACGTGGTACTTGAACCGTTTGATCTTCACCTGAAGCTTGATACTCATCGCGGGGTGGCGTGGTTGGCGGTCGTCAAGACCAGTGACGATGCTGAAGATGAATGGTCGCACCCATTGGTCAGGCGACAACGCCTTACGCTGGAACAGTCGCTTGTCATTGCACTTTTAAGGCATGCGTTTGTGATGCATGAGCAGGAAAACGGAATCGGCCAGTCGCTATGTAAAGTCTCTGTCGATGATTTATTACCGCAATTCTTAACTTACTTTCAGGATACCGGTAGTGACAATAAAAACGAAAGCAATCTGTTAAGACTGCTGGATCAGCTAAAAACCTATGGCGTTGTTTCAGAGATAGACAAAAACCAGGAGGTAGTCGTCCGGCCGATGATTGCACACCTGGCCAATCCCGAGTCTCTGGGTGCATTGTTGCGTAGTCTGCAATCGCAAGTGGCAGATGAATCTGGAACCGACCATGGATAGCAGGCCCCTGAACGAAGATCTGTTTGAAGAACTCAAGCCACAACCGCAAAGCTATGTGCTGACTGAAATAGAAGTGTTCAACTGGGGACCATTCTCCGGCATGCATCGCGCTTCCATTGACCCGCAAGGTACGGCGATAATCGGTCCAACCGGCAGTGGAAAAACCACGTTGATCGATGCGCTGATGACACTGTTGGTGGAGCAACCGCGATACAATCTGGCATCGACTGGCGGTCACGAAAGTGATCGAACGCTGATTTCTTATGTTCGTGGTGTGCTTGGCGGCGATGGTTCCGATGGCCGCGAGGAAGTCTCCAGGCCTGCCAGCACGATCACCGGTTTGTGTGCCACCTATGAAGGGGCTGATGAGCCGTTAAAACTTGCAACAGTGCTTTGGACTGACTCTACCAGTAATGCTGCACAGGATCTCAAGCGTCGATGGATATTTTCGCAGGCAGAAAATCAGGGCTTAACGCTTTGGCTGCAAATGCTCCATGAAGGTGGCGCACGAACATTGATGCGTCATGGCAGAGACACTGGCAAGCTGCGTATTTTTGAAAGCAAAAAAGGCTACCTGGCACACACCCGAAAATTCTTCGATGTTGGTGATAACGCATTTACCTTGCTGAACCGTGCGGCCGGTTTAAAGCAACTAAATAGTATTGATGAGATCTTCAGAGATCTGGTGCTGGAAGACAGAAGTGCATTTGAACGTGCACTGGAGGTCGCGGGTGAATTCGATAATCTGGCTGGTATACACAAAGAGCTGCAGATCGCCAGGGCACAGCAAGAGACTCTGGTGCCGATTGATCTGGAAAATAAAAAGCTTTTAAAAACCAGGGGTAAAACGCAAGGCCTGACGACACTAAAAAAAATATTGCCGGTATGGTATGCCAAAGCGGCGCAAAAGTTGTGGCAGCAAACGCTTAATGAGATTGGCGCAGAGCTTGATCACTGCGCACAGGCACTACAAAGCGAAACCAGTCGACACGCCGCCTGTGAAGTTAAAGTAAACACGCTTAATGAAGCCTATTTAAAGTTAGGCGGTAATATCGTTAAAGAGCTTGAAAATACGATTGGCGTGCAACGCGAGCGGGTAGATGATATTCGCAAACATGCCGATGATTACAGGTTGATGGCCGGGGCGCTGAATATCAGTGATGAATTATCTGCCACTGCATTGCAGGCCAATCAGTCCAAATTGACCGTGCAGCGGGAAGATTACCAGGCTCAGCGCGAAGCAAAACACAACGAGACCTTATCTGCACATTCACAGCTCAGAGAGCAGGAGCAGTCAGCAGATGAAACACAGGCAGCACTAGCGAAGGTCAAACAGCGCCCGGGTTCCAATATACCGCCTAAGTTTCAGGACTTCAGAACTGAACTATCCCTGCAATTATCATTAAACGAAGATGATCTGCCGTTTGTAGCAGAGCTTGTGGAAGTGAAACCGGAAGAATCCGGCTGGCGTGGTGCCATCGAGCGGGCCATTGGATCGGAACGACTGCGCATACTGGTGCCAGAGCAACACCTTTCAACTGCCTTGCAATGGGTGAATAGCCGCAACAATCGATTGCATGTGCGGTTACAGCGGGCGAGTGAGAAAACAGCAGTCAGTGAATTTCTAATTGATGGTTTCAGTCGTAAATTACAGTTTAAACCGCATCCGCTGCGCGAAGCTGCCAAGGCGTTGATCGCCAATCGAGATCGACATTGCGTAAATTCGACTGAACAGTTAAAGACGACCGAACACGCGATGACGATCGAGGGCACGATGTCGGGTCGGCGCGGCCAGTTTGAAAAGCAGGATCAGCGAGGCCTGTCTTCAGACTGGATGACTGGCTTTGACAATAAGGATCAGTTACAGGCTCTGGCTGTGCTACTACAACAGCACAAAAAATCAGTTGAGGACTGGCAAGCGAAAACCGGGTTATTACAACAATCGCTCAAAGAGTTTGATACGTCATTGCTAATGATTGACAAGCTATTGTCACTTTCGTTTTCGAGTATTGATCTGCCAGGTGCACAAGCTATCTTGCAGTCGTCAGAGACGCGGTTGCGTGATCTGCTGGCCCCTGACTCTGACAGTAGCAAAGCTAAAGCGGCGTATGATGAAGAAAAACAGAAGCTGGAGCAGATTCTTCAGATCCTGAAATCCCATGAGATCACTCAGGCCAAACTGGAAGAGCGTGAAAAGATCGCGTTGGTTCAACACGATAAGGCTCAGAATCGAGTAGGTGATGGTCTTAACACAGAGGAAGAGAATACCGCTGCTCAGCAACTTGCCATCGCAAGTGATATCAAGGCTGAAGATCTTTCAGATGCCGAAAGAACAGCACTTATCGAAGTAGAACAAAAGCTCGAGAAACAGCTTGAGAGGGAATCAGAGTCAGAACGACGGCTAGTCGGATTGATGAATAAAGCGCAGGTGGCAGATACCGGCGCACTGGCAGAAACCGCAACCGAGCTTGCAGATATACCCGACTATCTTGAGCGATTACGTGTGCTTAACGAGGAAGCATTACCGGAAAAAACCAAACGCTTTCTTGAGTACCTGAATCGATCTTCAGATCAGGGGGTCACGCAGTTATTGTCCAGTATTGCAGAGGAAGTTGATGGTATCGAGCATCGTATCGCTGATCTTAACCAGACACTGAAAAAAGTAGACTTTCGATCGGGGCGCTTTTTGCAGTTGGCGCCACAGCGAATAAAGCATGAACGCCTGCGCGCTATGGAAACCGCACAGCGAAAGCTGCGCAGCGCCGCTTTAAAAGAAGATAACGGTGACAGTCACTATCGTGCCCTTCGGGAACTGGTTGAAATTCTGCGTGATGCCGGCCAGAACAAAAAACATGTCGGGGCTCGCGCGTTACTTGATCCGCGCTACAGACTGCAATTTTTTGTGGTCGAGGTTAATCGCGAAAATGGAGATACATCACCGCCGCGTACCGGTTCACAAAGTGGTAGTGGTGGTGAAAAAGAGTTGATGGCAAGTCATATTTTAACGGCGTCTCTCAGCTATGCATTGTGCCCTGCCGAGGCAAGCAAACCTTTGTACGGTACAGTGGTACTGGATGAGGCATTTTCTAAAAGTTCGCCATCTGCTGCTAACCGGATTATTGAAGCGCTGCGAATATTTAATTTGCATCCTATTTTTGTAACACCGAATAAAGAGATTGGATTATTAAAAAAGCATACTCGCAAAGTGATTTGCGTGCAGCGTCCGGGAACTCAATCAACGCTTGCATCCATCACCTGGGAAAAACTGGAGCAGTTGGCAGGCAGCGTAGAAAAACCACCTATAGCAGCCCCATCTGTCTCCGATGATTCAATGGCAGATGAATCAAACACCACCATTGTTGATTCTGATTGATGAAATCCCCTGCGCAGTTGTCGGTCAAGCTAAGAAAGCAGTGGAATAATGCGAAAAAAAGAGAACTGAGGCTATTGGGTGGCACCGCAGGCTGGCCCGTCACGGAGTCGATAGGTCGACCGAAGCCCACGATGGTCGAGACAAATCTGGATGCGGTGAAAAAGCATATTCAAGCATGGAAGAACATACGTATTGGTCAGGTGCAGTGGGAAGAGGTTAACTACCGCGCTGCATCGGAACCTGTGAATGTGCCTTGTCGCTGGCAACTGAATAAACCCTCTGAATGGATAGCCGCCTGTCGTGACCAGAATGTGCAACAAGAGTTCGAGGCGATGGCAGCGTTAGTCACAGAGGCCGCGCCGGAATTTCACCCGCTACTAATCAAACGACGCTCTCTGTGGCATCACAAACCATTGAATGAAGTTCTTCAGACTTGTGCCGTCGCCGCCAGTCTTGCCCCCGGTTGCGCCAACGGCAAGCCACTAAGAACGCTATCAGTGGCGGGAATTGATACCAAATTCTTTGAACGACATGCGCGTTTAGTGACAAAGCTGCTGGATCAACGGTTTGAAGATGAAGTCAGTCGAATCGGTCTTGAGAGCTTTCTTGGTGCGTTGCAAGAGGGTGATCACTGGTTATTGCTGGTTGATCTCGACGGTGGCTTGTTACCGTTTAAAAGACAGCGCGTCTCAACCGCAGATCTTGCCAGTGCAAGCTTGCCCGGCAGCAAACTGCTGATAGTAGAAAATGAAAGCTGCCTGCATCAATTACCGATGGTAGAAAACACACTGGCCGTACTGGGTGCCGGTTTTGATCTGGAGTGGACTTGCAACCCAGCGTTGAAACACAAAAGGGTTGCTTATTGGGGTGATATAGACACCTGGGGCTTGAAGTGCCTGGCAATTGCCCGCGAGAATTTACCTGCGGTGCGTGCGATTTTGATGCAGCACGAACACTTTACGGCACATCAGCAACTGGCTGTCGTTGAACCGGTTGTGGCAGGTACTGAAATACCGGTGCACCTTAATGCCGATGAGAAATTACTGTATCAGGCCCTGTTGAACAGTGAGGCAGGGCGACTGGAACAGGAGTTCCTACCGTTGGAAATCGTAAGACAGGCGATTGCCGATTGGGGTTAGTTGCGTGTCTGTACTGCAGAATATCAGTTAAAAAATTCAACTGGATTTCCCGGTGAAATTACACCGCCGGCCGTGACTTCTGCATAAATACCCATATCTCTATGGTCGTAGTTTTCCTGCAGTAAGCCGGGGACATTTATATTCCGTTCGCCTGTATTCAAATCTACTTCAGTCGCCGGGCAGCGTTTGGTGCGTTTTACAATTTTGAGTCGAGCAGTGCCAATCGCTATTTGCTGTCCCACTAATTCAAGTTCCGAAAATGGCGCCAGACCAGAAAAATGAATATTGCCGCGAAACCGGTTCGGGTCGACCTCTTGACCGATTTTTTTTGATAGTGCTTTAACACTATCAAGGTTAATCAACGATACAGCGTTCATCATCTCTGCTGAATGAACAGATACATCAGTGAAACGGTGTGGCGTTGCTTCATACAGATGCGGTGTTTCATCTGCGGGTAATTGAAGATAGGCCTTGAGGAATTGATTAGCCCGCTGCCTGCCGTCGGCGGTAGTAATATCAAACTGGTCGCTTTCGTCGGGAGTAGCGATTGACAGCGTGCCAGTATCTTCATCAAGGGAAGTGTTAAGCAAGGCCAGACTGGCATCGCGTGCCAGCATGTAAAACTTCGTCTTCGGTAACGGCTTAGGGTTGTCCGGGTCAAAGCCGCTATCAGGGCGCGCAAATCCGAATTGGCGATCACAGGGGAATCCCTGGCCTGCATGAAGTTGCACACTGGCAAGTGATTGACCGCTCAGGCCTTTGACGGGATAACGGGTGAGTGATTCAATTTTGGTGGTCATAGACGGATTGCTTTTATGTTCTTACATGCAAGGATGCGTGAGCTACCAGTCTATACGGTATTGGTCATTCCGTATATTGGTGAGGATTCAATGCGTATCAGAAACAGGTCAATTGTATCTTCGTGATCTGTGTGGTGCATACGGTTCGCTTGCTGCGTATTTTAATGCTTTAAAAAGGATCAGGTTTTTTCGCCCTGGTGCCAGAATGCCACGCTGAAAGATCCAAAGTTGTAGCTGGCTACGTGCACTGCAGCAACTGCTACGAGCTTTAAGTGAAAGAAGCCCAGGGGCTGTTGATGGGCCGTTCGATATAGTATTCACTTTGCATGTAAGTAGTTATTGCAGGAGTTTCTTCAAATGCTTTGATATAGGAAAAAAGCACAGGTCGGTTAGATTCAGTAATCGAATTCGGCACCATCAGGGTCATTTGCCAGAATAATTCGTAAAGAACAAAATCTACCAGTGAAAAACGGCTTCCTACAAAGAAATTCGTTTTATTGCGGGCTTTCAGGTAGTTTTCGAAGCTGTCCAGATAACCTGGCATTACGTAAGTTGCAAAGTGTTCAAAACACTCCTTGTAGTCATCACCGAGTGTATAAGCCGTTTTAATGATTTGATTCCGGAAATCATAAGCCTGATCCTGAAGTACATCGATTTCGATCCGTTCCGGTTCTGACGCTCCGTAAAAGCCCAGGCTTCTGGCGAGGTAGCGCAGAATGGCATTGCTCTGGGACAGCATAACCGGGGTGTTTCCACGTGTATCGATCAAGTAGGGTAGATTGGGAAAAGGCATATCCAGGGTTGTGCGAACCTTATTCCAGTCCTCCCCTTCCTGATCCCTGTCCAGCAGTGTCCCGTCCTGCAAGACACCAAGCCTGACCTCTGTTACGGGCACTTCTGCACAAGCCAGCAGGAATCTAATGGGCTGACCCAGGCCACGTATCCCCCAATAGCCCAGAGTGATTTCTGCATTTTGTTGAGTCAGTTTTTGAGCCATGATCATGATTGTGAGAAGTGGGGCTTCAGTATATCAATGATTCTGTAGTTACCGGCTTACTTTAGTGTTTCAGCAGTGTGCAACGAAATTCACTTCCTTTCAGCGGTTGAGGGGCCATAGAATTAGGGCGCTGCCAAACCTTTATTGTTATGCCAGTTTAGAAGCCTGTTCCGGTTTGCCAGGTCTGTTTCTATTTTTCTAAACTGTGGCTTGTGAAATTATTGATCGATAGATAAGCTCAACACAAAGAATAAGGAGATTAGTTTGAAAAACGGAATTATAAGTTTGATCGCCACCGCGCTTTTGTATTTCGCTACAGTGGCATCCGCTGACTTTCAGATGCCATTCGGCTTACCCGTGGTGCCAGATGCACGATTGGTAATTGATGATCGTTTTGATTCCCCCAGTGGCGACCGGGAAGAATCTATCTCGCGTTTTGCGACTACGGCTTCTCCCCAGGACGTTGATGCGTTTTACAGAAATGCACTGGAAGCTGCGGGGTTCAAAATATATTCGGGTCTGGATAAGGGCGATTCTATTTTCGTGGCAGGAAAACGCGACAGAGACAGAATTACTGTTTCTGCGAAGAAAAATAGCGAAGAAGTAGGGCCCGGTGAAGTAGAGATTTTGATTGTCGCCAAGTACGATAAATAAACTCTGTCGTCACATGGGAATTCAAATCCGAAGTTAACTCATTCCCGGCTGAGTGTATTCGCCATCGTCGGGGCTGTACCCCTGGCGATATGGATTAAAAGTTTGTGTGCAAGTTAACAATGACAACGATCAAATTATACGTGTGATTTGAACCGCGTGGAGCCTTGATGATGTGTGTCAGGAGTTTGATCTCACTGTTTGGCATACCGGTTAATCATACTGATCAGGAATTCATAGTTGCCAGATTGGTTATTCTGCGACATGAAGCTTTTCAACCGTGATTATATAAGATTCCCGAACAGTAAATCCCACTGCAAGTACTTTATACACCAACCACCCCTCGCTAAAATGTAGATGTAGAGCTATTGCTTAATGACGACGTGAGCACTACTAGAAAGTGGTTCTTCTGACTACGGCAATTAGTGATCTGTGTTGCTCGATTTGAATCGTTAGAAATAGAACGATTACTGTTGGTATCTATGAAATTTACTGAAGAAACGACTTCAGTGAGTTCTTCCAGAAAATAACGGGGTATACCTGATGAAAAAACAATTTAGTATGATCAACGCGATCGCTGCGGTCGTCCTGATCCAGATGTTTGCCAGCACAGCAAACGCGCAGGATGAAAAGAACAAGCACCTTCTGGATGGAACAACGATCAATTGGCACTATATTGCCAATGGTTCCGGAATGACCGTGTCGTTCGAAAATGGTCTGGCACAGTATGAATGGATCACCGGTGCAAGAAAGGGCAGAAGCGCAAAGGATATTTCGTATCAGTCGCGGGAAATAAGCGAGGGTGTGATCCTGATGAATTGGGTGCAGCCTGAAAAGCCTGATTTTATTACGCTAATTTTTGACTTCAATAAAAACCTTGTATTTTCCTCGGGCTTGATTGGCTATGGTACTGATCGTCAGAAGAATCTTTTTTTGGATGGGGCAATTGATAGCGTGGTGCGCTGATCTTTTTACAGGCAAAAACACCTGAGGTTTATCCTCTTGTGTGTACCAGTGACTGTAGTAATCTGCATAGCGTCAAGTAAGAAAATTGCGTTATTTTAAGCTTAACTAAAGATCAATCACCTATTGGTCCCGCCCTTGTATTCATAGATAAGCTAAGCAGCGACGTTATGTTCGGCGCAGATACTCTTTACTTGCTCTGGCTGGCGTCGGGCAACACCAGCGGCAAGTATGTCGACAATTGCCATAAAAACCAGATGCGATGCGGATGGATTGTAGATAACCTGATCCTCTGGAAGGTCCACCGCAATAGTACTATCAGCACTTATTGCCAGATCGGACCCTGTGTTTGCCCCCTGTGTCAGGCAAATTGTCCGGGCTGCCTATTGTTTGGCAATGGCAATGCTGTCTAGTAGTTCTGCCGCCTGCCCGCTAGAGGAAATCGCGAAAACTACATCGCCTGGTTCCAATTTTGATGTGAGGATACGTTGCAGGTATCCATCGGCATGGGTTTCGGCTGGAATGCCGAGTCAGAAAAAACGATTCACGCCCTCTCTTGCTGCGTTCGCAGAACCGCTGCCTACACCGATAAAAGCCAATCGCCGGCAATCCGCCAGTACATCAATTGCTTTTCATATTGCCAGACTGTCAAGCTATGGGCGCGCCAGGGTCAGGCTATCAATCAGTGCACTGAATGCCTGCGTGACAAGTCACTCTGATTCAGTATCATCGCGGTCCGTCCTCACAATTTACTGCAGGCTGACAGCTACACTTAACAACGGACAATGACAGCGTCGGGGCAAAAGATCTGTCAGAAGATCCTTGTTTAGAAGTATTCTCCTGCCACGGTGATACCAGACCTGAATTCCTGTCGCCGGAGCATGCAGTCTCTAAGGCAAAGAGAGCAATGCCTGCTGGAAAGCCGATAGTTATCGCTGATGTATGAGACAATACATGTGGTGGAGTCGTGGGCGATTCAACCACTCCGATCCGACGAGCAAGCAATTGCTGGTCGTAAAGTCAACGAATTATTTTCATGACGCATTCGTCCCGATTGCGCAGTCAATACTCTATGCCTCTGTCGAAGACCCGTACCCTAGTAATCCGTTGACTAATGAATACAAAAATATTTCGTGGCAACACTGGCCACGAATCGAAGATCCACATGGTAAATAGTTTGTGAGAGTAGAATGTCAGATATGAAAATTGATATAACAGCAGCGAGCCAATCAGTTCACGACTATCTGGATGGAGAGATAAATGGTGGACAGCTTTCACAAACCCTTAGTCAGATAGAAAAAACGGCCGAGGGTCTGGAAAAAAAGCAACAGGTGTCGTTTAAGTACTACATTGAGTTCTTTGAAAAAGAAGGCAAAAACTTCTATCTGCGTTCCAATAAATACCTGAAGGAAGAGGTGGAGGAATTAGGCAGTTTTGTGGAATCGCTGAATTCTTGATAGAGGCATCAATGGTAAATCCGGATCGCATAAAGCATCACTCGGGTGTCATTCTTCGACAGGAGAGCAAAACGTATCTTTCATGAGTGCGGCTGAAACATTAGAGTGGCACGTCCACTCAGTTATTTCGTTGTTTTTCATGATTGGCTGCATTGTTATGTATTTGTCTGGTCCAAATAATTCAGATAGGTGCACCTGAAATGCACCGTTTTCTCCCAGCTCTGCCGACACCGCTTCATTTCCGTTAAAGCCGCTGTGGTTGGTGTCTTCGAGGGAGGCTGGGAAGGTTGAATTTTGCAAGTAATAGAACGTAATGGTTCTTCTTAGTAGTGCTGCGTCAACCAGTGCACCCTTGAAATGGGCTCCATTGACTTCTTCGTTATAGGCGCTATTGAAGGCGTTTTTAAATTCACTAAACAATGACATTTTATTACCACTGGATTCTGATGATATGCCTTCTCCGGCGGGAAAGAGGACAAGAGCCATCACAAATAAACTTATTGATAGAGAGGACATTTTTGGTTACTCGTGCCACGTGACAAATTTACTTCTTCTCGACTGGTGATCACGCAATTAATGTTCCTTCAGATGGTGAGCAATTAGCTGAATCCTGTCTGTCATGGCCAATACAACCAAGCGCCTGCGGCGAACAGTTTCGTCAAGTAAGGAGGATCAAACTACTCAGCCTGTTTTCTTGCTTATGTACGGTTGCGGCTGTTAGGTGTGCTGGCAACTTTATTTGACCACAGGGATTGCGTGTAACTGAAACAAAATCCCCCTTTTTCTGCATTTTGAAGCGAAAGCTGACCGTTTAATTGTCGTGCGATTTCAGAACAGATCGCTAAGCCCAGCCCGGCGCCGCTGCCTGTCGCTTGCTCAACAGGACGATAGAATGGTTCGCACAATTTTGCTAAATGATGCTCTTCAACACCCGGACCATTGTCGGTCACGGAAAATACCGCAGTTTCCTTCACCCGTTGTAAAGCAATATCAATCTGACTCGACTCCGGGCTGAACTTGATCGCATTAGACAATGCATTGCGCATCAGATGCTGCAGCTGGTTGTTACGGTCAAGAACGCACACTTCGTCGTTACTCGATACGACGAATTCAATGTCTTTAACTTCAGCCAGGGCATACAGATCAGCAATTTGTCGTTTTAACAGATCGTTCAGACTAACGGGGACTGTATTGTCGCTTTCCGCCGACTGTGCTCGTGCAAGATCCAGCAATTGGTTCACCAGTCGTTGTAGGCGGCCAATGCTTTTTTGCAGGGAATGCTCACGCTCTTCTCTGAGTTCGATGTTTTTTGCTTTTCGCAGATTTTCGATTTCAAGCGATAGGGCGGTTATTGGGGTGCGAAGCTCGTGCGCTGCATCAGCTATAAAACGGCGCTGCCGTTGATTGTAGTCAGCGTTTTTATGTAACAGGGTTTCAATTGAAGACACAAAGGGTAGAGCTTCAACCGGAATTTCTTCCCGGTTTGACAGGTCAAGTTTTAATGAGTCACTATCGCTAATCTTTTGACCTAGCCTGCTCAGGGGCTTAAAGCTGTGTCGGACAATAAGCGTAATCAGTATCGGCACTAATAGAAACAAGCCCAATAACGGGACTGCTGTATTCATCGCGCTGCGCAACGCAAGATCGGTTTTTACACTCAGCTTCTGCACAATAGCGTAACGCTTTTCCACCTGTCGATCGGCAGTGATATAAATTCGCCAGAGTTCGCCTTTATGACTCCTGGTATGGTACCCCTCTGAAATAGATTTCTTAAATGGAATGCCCTTGCTGCGTTCGTCCGTGATCTCCCAGACTTGCACGCCGTCGTCATAGTCATGCTCTTTGTAAAATGACCGGTCGGTTTGTACGCCTATTTGATTGGTGTTAACCAATTTTGCGACAGATAGCAGGGTTTCATCCTGTATATCACTGGATTCGACATAAGCAGATATGGCAGCTGCAATCGTTGCCAGAATCAGAACCGCAAACAAAGTGGCCAGCAATGCAGTCCGTAACCGTGCCGCAAGCTTCGGGTTGGTCTTGTTAGCGTTTAAACGTGGCTTGAAGATCACTCCTTTGGAACCATCCAGCCCAGACCGCGGACGTTCTTGATGGCACCCTTGTTGGTTTTTTTGCGCAGGCTGTGAATTAAAAACTCAATCGCATTACTGTTTACTTCTTCCTCCCATCCGTAGACCTTTTCTTCGAGCTCATCGCGTGAATAGATGCGTCCGGGATTTCGAAGTAGTGCATGAATGAGTCGATATTCCTTGCCGGTAAGTTCAACAGATTCATCTTGAAAGGAAACGTCTTTCTCTGCCGGATTGACAGAAAAAACTCCATTGGTCAGCAGTGGTTGTGAATTACCGCTATGTCTGCGAGATACAGCGCGAATTCGCGCCAGTAGTTCGTCTACAAGAAATGGTTTAACGAGATAGTCATCAGCGCCCAGATCAAGACCTGCGATACGGTCTTCGACAGCGTCTCGTGCTGTGATGATAATAATCGGGACGCTATTTCGGCTTTGCCTGATCTGTTTTAAAACACTAAGTCCGTCCTGTTTGGGTAAACCGATATCAAGAAGTACTAATTCAAACGCCCCGGCCGCAATGCTCGCAATTGCTGCATTGCCATCGGTAACCCAGTCAGCAGCCATACCAGCGTCCTGCAGGGCGCTGAGTATGGCTGCTCCGATCTGGGTATCATCTTCTACCAATAATATTCGCATTCCGGAAATGGTACAGCCTAACCCGTCGTCTTGTCATTATTGGTAGCGTTATCGCCAGTGTCCGCAACCGTGCTTGTGTCTATGGTTGAAGATTTTAATTCACGCTCGAATTTGGTTTTCATTGCCCACATAGCAAGCGCCAGAATCGGCAGCAATGCAAGTGAGACCATGATAAGCACCGCGCTGGTGAAAAAAGCGGCTACGCCAATCCCGATGGCTGCCAGTGTAGCCAACGGGCGAACAACCCATCGACTGAAGTTGTCATCTTTACCCGGGGCGAAGATATCTTTAATGTCGAATTCTCTAATGGTCACGCCATCGATGTTGACCGTGTTTGTGCTGTTGATCATGTGTTTTCTCCTGATTTCTCTGGGTTCTTCACCAGCAATATTGCTGATGTGGTTAGTATATGAAGTCAAACTTAGCGAAAACTTAGCGTCGTGAAGTTTTCTGGAGAACCCACACTGGACGCATAGTTGAGAGGGCAGAGTAACTCTGGTTGTGCTTAGGTGGGGGCGCAGAATTAGCAGAAACTTAGTAACAGCGGGCATCCCCTGATACTGGCGGGGTAGAAGTGATAGTTCAGTCAGTATGGTGTTTGACCGAATGTCATTGGGTGCGGGGAGCACGTAGCCGATTGCATAAACAAGCCCTGATATGCAAAGGCCTTTTCATCGTCGATATTGACCGACTGTTTTCCTGGCTATAGACGAAGGTGCCTTAAACCGAGCCCGGGTAAAGTTCCCAACCAGTCAGCTTTCACAGCGTTAGTCTGCTGGTCGTTTAGTCGTTATCGCTTTGTTGATGATTTTGCCAATGGCGAATACAACTTACCGACACGTGTGATATCACACACAGATAAATGCGTACGTTGGCCTATTTTTTTATTGCCCTTGACTTCAATGGTTTTCAACTCATGGCTGATGGCAAACGCATGCTCTGAATAGTGCATGATTGACCCATAGCAATAGCTATCAGAGACAGGATGCCCCGGTGGGTGTTTTTGAAAATTGTGTTCTTTTTCGTATAGGACATTGCGCAGGTTGACGTTTATGTGTTCGTCTCTGATATTGCGGGTATGTTCATGGATAAGTCCCAGTGTGTGCCCGATTTCATGAAGCACCGTCCCGTAGGAGCAACGGTTGCCCAGCGTTATAAATTGTCTGCCCTGTATCATGCCAAGTGATGACCGGCATCCCTCACCAGCAGTAAATATCAGATAGTTGTTGTCTTTAGCACCCGCTTCGACGAAGCGTACGGGTGTTTTTGTATCCCATTCCTTTATGGCACGCAAAATCAGTGCTCTGTCAGAGACGGTGTTGTCAATAATGTAAGGCACAGTCGCATCAGGCCAAAGGCGAAGCTTGCTGAAATCGAGCCCGCTTAGTGCTGCTGTGGCGTCGCCATCGGATCGAAGAATAATATCATCCTGATAGACAACGCTGCCGTCGGGAGTGACTTCCAGAGTGATGCTTTGCGCTTGGCCATTAATGGTCGCTCTGGCTTCTACAAGTTCATGTTCTACCGGTTCATTTGCAGGTTCAGGTGCATCCGGTGCTTCGGTGACAGGCGTACACCATTGATCTGCACTAATCAGGCTGTTTTGGTTTTGACGGATCAGATATTGTGTCAATTGCTTGTATGCGTCTGTATCCTGAGCAATTACCGCGTTATTTACCTGTTGCAGCCCTGACTTTAAAGTGGAAAGTAAGCCGTTTGTACCGCTACGAATATCAACAATCTTCCAATCTGAATTCTCCCCGCGATTAATCAATCGATATGAGAATTCAGCGATACCTTCTTCTTGAGTCATCTCTATATCGACACGCCACAGCCGCCCGCTATTCGTCAGTGGTTCAGCGTTTGTAATTTCAAATAACTTCTGTTCGCCATTTTGCCGGGAGACGATATCCAGGTGGGCGTTAAAGAATGTCAGTCCGACCAGGCACTCAAGGTATTCGTGACTTGTGTGAGTGATGTTTTGGAAGCGTGATTTCAGAACCTGCCGTGCGATTATTTTATGTTCGAATAACGGATAGTAGTCGTCTTTCAGTTGCTGAATAAGTGGTGTGTTTCCGGATGGGTTGTCGTGCAGCGTTAACAGGAAACCGATGTCCTTGACGGCTGTCTCGACGACCTCTTTTGTGGCGATTTCTGCACGACTTTCGATAGCAGTGGGTTGTGTATCTGTAAAGTCTGACTGAGCATGTGCCTGACCTCCCAACTGAATTGCAAGGGTGAAATAAAGTGATAAGGTAAGCGCGGGTGTTGTACTTCCCGGGACCCGGTGTGTGATCATTTTCATGGCTGACGCTACAGAATAAACAAAGTTATGAAAGATCGAAGACGCCCGGGGAATTAAAGAGCGAGACCCCTCACTTCTGACAAGAGGTGATCGTAATGGTTCTCTGCGCTATGAAATGACCAGGCCCGGCGGTGGTGTGTCGCCAAGTTCGCTCTGTAGGCGAGCCAGTTCTGTCTTGAGTTCAGTCACCAGGGGGGCTGAATCCGGCTGGTTGTAGATATTTTTAACCTCAAGTGGATCAGCGACCAGATCAAACAACTCCCACTCAACGGGATTTACCGGACCTTGTGCACCCGGTTGATCCAACGGGTCGTTGTAGTAACAGATCAGTTTGTGTGTTTTTGTGCGAACACCGAAGTGTGCCGGGCAGGCGTGTGACCCGTCATTGTGCATCCAGTAGCGGTAATACATTGAGGTGGGCCAGTCTTCGGCGGGGTTGTCTTCAGTAGGGTTGTCGGTAATCCGGTTGACGAATGATCGCCCCTGAACGTGTTCGGGTAGTTTGATGTCACAAAAATCCAGTAGCGTTGGACCAAAGTCGACATTGACGACGATATCGTCACACGCGGTTCCCGCATCGACTGCCGCTGGATATCGAATTAGCAGTGGCATTGCCAGTGATTGCTCATACATCAGTCTTTTATCGAACCAACCATGGTCACCAAGAAAGAACCCCTGATCAGATGTGTAAACCACAATGGTGTTTTCTGCCAAGCCTTCATCATCAAGATAATCAAGCAGACGCCCGACATTATCATCGATCGAGGCCACCACCCGCAGATAGTCTTTGATATAGCGCTGGTATCGCCAGTTGATCTCTTCATCAAGAGTCAGTCCGTCAGGTACCTTCGCCTTTAGATCCATTACCGGATCCAGGTCAAGCATATGCATTTTGACGGCTTGTATCACTTCGGCGCGGCCCGTCAGATCATCATGAAACGTATCGGGATACGGAATCTCGATGTCGTCATACATTGAGAAGTGTTTGGCATCTGGTTCCCAATGCCGATGCGGTGCTTTGTGATGGCAAAACAGAGCGAAGGGTGCATCTTGATTGCGATTGGATAACCAGTCGAGACAATCATCGGTGATGAGATCAGTGACATAGCCACCTACCTCATCTACCCCTGTTTCAGAGTCCACAAACACGGGATTATGATAATGGCCCTGACCGGGTAGTACACGCCATCGCTCAAACTGATTTGGTTCAGAGTCCGCTTTATGACCCAGATGCCATTTTCCAAACAGTGCGGTTTGCCATCCACCGTCACGAAGCGCGTTGACAAACGTCCACTGCGAGTTATCAAGCGGTGTATCGAGTGTGGTCACTTTATTGATGTGGTTGTAGGTACCGGTGAGAATAGCCGCGCGGCTCGGAGTGCAGATAGAATTGGTACAAAACGCTGAATCCATTCGAACACCGCCGGCGGCAATGCGGTCGATGTGCGGTGTTTGATTGATACGCGACCCATAGGCCGATATTGCGTGCGCCGCATGGTCGTCGCTCATGATGAAAAGCAGGTTGGGGGCGTCAGGCATGGTCATACTCGCTCGGGGAATGGGGTCTATTCTCAACCAATTTGAGCCGCTAGACAATTGGTGTGAGAAGGTGGCGAGTGAGTAGGGATCAGCTTAGTCCCACTGACAGTGACAGATTTGCGAGTATGGCAGCATCAGCGGGTGTTAAGTTATCGCAGTTGTGATTATCGATTGTGTTCTGAAAAACACATCAGGCTTTAATTCGATTCAAGCCTGTAGACAAATATCATGGATAGCGTTTACGTTTTGCTGTTTTGGAATAGTTGAAAACTGTCAGTAACAACACCAGCCAGTAACCAATCGCGCCGCCACCGCTACTTGCGCTTGTTGTGCTGGATAGCTCAGTAACCGGCACCGTTGCATCGTTGCTAACTACCGGGGTGGCGGTGTCGCTATTAGAATTTTCAGTGGAGCCGTTATTGTTAGTGCTGTCTGCGTTAGAGTCAGCTTCAGTGTTATTTGAACTGTTTTCATTGGTTGATTGTGTGGTGTTTTGCGAATCGTTTTCGTTTGTATCGTTATTGGTATTTGATTCGGGTGTTGTGATGTTGCTGGAAGGTGGCACGCCGGTTGGCCGGGCCGAGCACTGTACAAAACTGCTGTCACTACGCCATGTTCTTATTGCCTTTTCATCGGTTGATGGCACAGTGACCAGTTCAACATAAGGTGATTCGGTAAATGGGGCGGCTCCTGTGTAGATGCCATTGTCCATGCTCCATTTTGTCAGGAATTCCTTGTAATAATAGTCACTGCGAGGCCCTGCTGTGACGATGTGTTCGGATTTCACGGTTCCAGTATAAGGAGCGTCGGTTGTCAGTGGTAAATGGGTATAGTGAAAACTATAGTGTGTTTCACGACCGGGATCATTATCGGCAACGTATCGCCCTGAACTACGTTGAAAATTATGTGCAATACATGTAATGGTTTTATTGTATAGATCTTTTGGCGGGTTCCAGTAGGCACGAGTCAGGTTGATGAATTCGTTGGTTTCAAGATGGGTAAATTCCGGCGCCGGTTCTGATTCTTGAGTCACGATGCATGAGTCGTTGTCTTGCCAGCCGAATCCGTCGCCGTCTGCATCTGCAGCAGCCTCACGGCAAACCGGTGCCAGTTGCGCTGAGGCTATCGGGGGAAGGCCCGTACCAATCGCTACTACTACCAGGGTTGAAATGAATTTCATTGGGCGTGCCTTTTTTGCGGATCAACAGGGCTTGTTGATTAAAATGTCATGACGTAAACTATAGGGAGTCAATCAGCTGCGGTCAATACGTCATGACAATACTTGTGGATTGTTAACGTTTTGACGGGAGCGCGCGTGGGCGGGTTGTTGTTCGCAGTGTGTTAACTGTGCTGTTTAAAACGGCCCGGAGTGGCATGACAAGTACACATGCAGGGCTGGCCAAAGGTTGTCACCCGCTCTTAAATGTAAAGCGATGAGTGAAACGTTTTTAGCTTGTGTCTATTTCTGTTGCTCAAAATCTGTTTTCTCATCGATTGGCAGGCCCAGTAAAGTCCGGCGTAAAGCATCCAGGGCCATCTCTGTACTGCCAAGGGTTACCCAGTGCTTGCCACCAAGCAATCTTGCCTGTCGTGTGCTGATGGTCTGTCCGTCGGCTATCGCAATAATGATGGTGGTTTCGGATCTGTTGTTATCGTCTGTTGGTTTCTCATCAATCAGTGTCACCAGTGTATAATTCGCATCAGATTGCAGTCGCAGTTGCTCTGCCAGAGTGTATGCAGTGTCTGCGGTGAACGGTAATTCTTTGTTTGTGATGTTGACGGTTTTTGCAAGCTGTGAAAGATCACAACTGACGATACCCCGCTTAACTATTTTATCCAGCCGGTCTGCAGTGACTAGTCGGTTGCAGATATTACCGGCGCTTGCCATTTCCATAGTGGCGACGGTGTGATTGCGTTTGGTCAGATGGTCGATAATCAATCCCTCGAGTGATTGATTATCTTCGCAAAGAATAAAATTTCCAAAGCGCTCACGCACCATTTGTTCGGCAGGAGCCAGTGCCTTGTCGAGTTCGGCCTCTGTATTCGCTATGGCCGCAAGTTTTGTTTCCAGTTGCGGGTAATGCGACTGGAAGCCGAGCTTAACTGTGTCTGGCATCAAATCTTCTATACCGGCCAGTAGCTCATCGGCACGCGACTCACCGATTCCAAATGAGTGAAAGCGCTTCAGGCGTGTGACCACCTGTAAACCACTTTGCTTGAGAATTCTGGGGATGATCTGTTCGGTGACCATGCGGCGCATCTCACGTGGGACGCCCGGTGTGAAGTAGAATCGAGCCTTACCGATATCGACGGCGAATCCACAGGCGGTGCCGATAGGGTTGTCGATAAACTCACAGCCTGCCGGCAGCATGGCTTGCTTGCGATTGTTGTCCGGCATGACGCGACCACGACTACTGTAAAACTCTTTAAGTTTCATAAGCCAGGGCTCGTGAAGCTCCAGCGCTACACCAGCGGCCTGCGCTGCCAACTCCTGCGAGAGGTCGTCAACGGTGGGGCCAAGGCCACCATTCACTATGACAGCGTCTGCGCGCTCGGCTGCCTGCTGAAAGGCCCGGGATAGACTTGTCCTGTCATCACCGACTGTTGTCCCCCAGTGAACCTGAAGTCCGGCTTCTGTCAGTCGTTGAGCCATATAACTATGGTTGGTGTTAACTGTTTTGCCGGTGAGAATTTCGTCACCGGTGCAGAGAATTTCAATTTTCATCGGTAGCGGTATTTTCCGGGTTGGATGAGTGGTTAGAGTGGGTCGGGTAGGTTGCTTGTTGGACCTGGCTTAATGGACCGTTGTCCTGTGGCGCGAAAGTCACTGTTTATTATAATAATTTAAAAATTGGTTTTCAGTGAGGCTTTATTGCGTTTAGCTGCTGGTGTTCGGGCGATCGTACAAGCCGTTTTTAATTTTGACCCGGTGCTATCGGTTCTAATCCTCTGTTAATCAACACTTATGACTCGTCGGACAGAGCCAGGGTTGAATAATGACTCATGTTAAGCAGGTACCCTTAAGTGGGTTGGAATGTTTAAAACCTGCTTTCTGCGGCAGGCTTACGCCTGCACCTTAAGCGTCTAATCTGCCTTTAAAAAGTAAATGCCTTTCAGGGTCCGGTGGTGGATTACTCAATCGCTGGTGCAGTTTTTATTAAAGCCTTTTCCTGTTTCCTGTACCGGGTAAGCATTGGTGAGTGGATCGGTTTCCATCTGGCGCCATTGCCTCGATCGTAATTGACAAGTCTTCGCTTAAGAGTGAAATCGTGCGAACTAAAGGCGGTTTCTGATGTCTGCACGACAGATAATTGATAGGCAGTAGTGAAAATGATGACGGAATTCCTTCCGCTTTTGATTATTTGTCGACTCCATCATCATTGGTCTAACTGCAAACAGTTAGTGTGTTCGCCCGGTACCACTCAGCGGGCTTGATCATCGAGTCCCGGTATCATCTTCTTCAATCGCGTCTCTCTAATAGACGCGCTCCACACTGAAAAAATCATGGCAAAAACTATACGCGTTACGGATTGTCTTGTTGTTGTTTTATCATCATTAATGGTTGGCTGTGCGGGCAGTCTTCCGGAGCTTCCACTGGATGCCCCTTACAACCCGGGGCCTGTTCAGGAAGCGGCCAGTTTTACCCCTGGTCCGATCGTACCTTTACGCACGCCTGATCCGGTCTTGAGTGGTGAGGTCATCTTTGAAGAGGCCATAGTCGACAACATTGGCGAGATCTACCCGGATGCCACAATCGAGAATTTAATCCCTGCCACAGAGGATACCGGTGTTGTAAATTCTGGTATTGATATGCCACTGGTGTTCATTGCGAACGATCTGGTCAGGGCACTATCGTTTATTGGCGGCATGAACCCGAATGTAACGTCTATTAGTTCGCCTGCGTCTGCCTCTGAGTTTGACATGATGGTAAAAAATTCAATGCTGCGACAAGGTTACCGATTCAACGACCGTCGTGTGCGGGGCAACCAACAGCTGACTACGTCATTCCTGGAAGTGGAAAGAAGCTCTCAAGTCAGTGAGCTCACCGCTATCATGGCATTGAACAGCGTGCTGATTAAACGAACCTATTTCATCAACAACGACGTCGTCGAGCCTGGAACCTCATATATTATCCGAGGTATCGACCCTGAACTTGTTGACCTAAACGATCAGATCCGTATTCTTTAGGATTTAGCAGGATCATCAACGGTGCTACGAAACGGGGGCTTTAAAGCACCCCTTGTAGTGCAACTGCAGTCTTAATCCATACCACTGGCTTAGTTTGTTGATCGTCGGGGATGACTTGAATACCTGTACGCCACCGTGAGTCTCAGTGATCCGGTTTGTCCCCGTTGTGGATGTTGTGACGCTTTGCCGTGGCGGAAGGCAACCTTCCTGCAGATGGGGTGTAGGTACACAGCGCTGCAAACTATCGCCTTTGGCGTCGCGTTGACTGGATAATGGTCCCGGAAAAGTACTTCCTGCCGCGTTACGCTGTAACGCCGAGCCTTCAGTCTTCAAAGACCTGACTGGATACCGCATCCGGTGTCTTCTCTAGTGTGGCAAAGCTAAATAGCCAGTGGTTGCAGCTGATCGGTTTTTTGGTTAGTGGTAATTCTGCATGTCGGAATCGATCCGTATCGGCGCTGTAAACAGCCGGGCATGTGCTAAAAATACCATCATAGTTTTTCCGCCAGAGCGAATACTCGCTATCCCCGGTGGTTGAAGATCACCCGCCCTGAATCCGGTTCCCGGCTCAACTTTTTCTAAAGCCACTTTCAGGTAGCACGAAGTAAAGTTGCTGCATCGCACCTCGCACGCTTAACAGCTTTTTTTAATCTTGCTCAGTAACTGTGGCGATGTAGAAACATCGGAACACTGAATTTTACCCTTCATGATTTTTCGAGATAGGCACTTGACATAGTACGAATTCGTATTATTATAAGTAGTACGAACTCGCACTATAGGGAAGGATCAATGGCATCTCGACGAAGATTTCTGAAAATTCTGGGTGGCGGCACCATCGTGGCAGCGACGGGAGTAGCCGGGTTTGTGGCGACACGCACGCCGACTAAAGCCCTCGCGCCATGGCAACCTACAGCCTACTCTGACCCCCGGAAGGCAGCGTTGTCCTACGCGGTGCTTGCACCCAATCCGCATAACCGGCAACCGTGGCTGATCGAATTAGTTGGTGATGAAACGGTTCTGATTCATCGTGATGCAGAACGCGAGTTGCCACAGACTGATCCGTTTCACCGGCAATTGTTCATCGGATTGGGAGCGTTTATCGAGACAATGGTGCTGGCCGCAGGTGCAGAGGGATACAACGTCAGCGTGACGCTTTTACCAGACGGGGATGAAGGCCCGGTGGCGCAGGCGATATTCTCTGAGGGCGGCCATGCCGATCCACTCGCGACGCAAATTCTGAGCAGACATTCCAACAAAGAACCCTACTCATCCAGGCGCCTTGCACAAGATCAAATTGATATCCTGAAAGACTATGCAACGCTCTACTTGTCCGAAGAGCAGGTGGCTCCGATTCGTGAGTTAACCAAGCGCGCTTTCAATGTAGAAATGGTGACGCCACATACGCTTAAAGAATCAGTTGATCTAATGCGGATCGGCAAGGCAGAGATCAATAGAAATCCGGATGGCATAGAGCTGAGCGATCCGATGCTTGAAGCACTTCGATTGATGGGCATGCTCACTGAAGAGGTACTAATGGACCTGGAGCATCCCGGTAGTAAGGCACAGCTCCGCGGGTATAATGACACGCTTGACGCTACCCCCCACTATGCAGTGCTGACATCGGAAACTAATTCACGTGCCGATCAGTTACTGACGGGGCGGCGACTGATGCGCCTGTACTTGAAAGCTACCGAGATGGGTATTGGCTTGCACCCGGTGTCTCAGGCATTACAGGAATATGCAGAAATGGCAGAAGAATATGCGCTGGCCCATCAGTTACTTGCGCCACAAGGCCATACTGTGCAAATGTTAATGCGATTGGGCTTTGGACCCGAACCGGTTGCCACGCCACGTTGGCCCCTTGAAACACGGATAATGAATGACGTCTAAAGACGATCAACACAAAGTCTCTCGTTTTTTTACGGAGGTCGGGATTATTCAGCAATTGATCTCGACCAAACTTGAGGCTCTGTTGCCTGGCCGTATGAGTTCAACACAGTTCGGCATTCTGGGTCATTTAAGCCGATGCCCTGACGGGGAGACACCACTTCAACTATCAAAGGCATTTCAGGTGCCGAAGACGTCAATGACCCATATGCTCAGCGTGTTGCAGAAACTGGAGTTTGTCACCATTGAGCCTCACCCGGAAGATGGCAGATCCAAAGTTGCGCGCGCAACGAAGAAAGGCCAGCTATTTCTACAGGACTGTTTGGGGAAAATGGGTCAGGAGCTGGCACCGGTAATGGCAACGCTTTCGACAACCCCTTTTACAGAGGCACTACCCCATCTTCAAAAAATTCGA
>JAVCKV010411103.1:0-12652 GCA_032274145.1 Herpochondria borealis | reverse complement strand
AACATCAGTGCCAACAAACGAGTGGTTCTGCGAGAGTCAGTTTCCACGAGACTGGGGGTTATTTTTATTCCAGAGTCTTCGGAGCTTATCATTGGCGATAATTCGAACGGCGGCGTCATGTTGGATGTTGAAGGCATCGATGTGAGAGGATCATTGACTATTGGATCTGAGAC
The DNA here is from genome assembly GCA_032274145.1 of Herpochondria borealis. Lineage (NCBI taxonomy): Eukaryota > Rhodophyta > Florideophyceae > Ceramiales > Ceramiaceae > Herpochondria > Herpochondria borealis. The sequence continues at coordinate 12,479 of JAVCKV010411103.1, read as the reverse complement.
TTGTCGAATTGTCAACAAGGTTACAATTACATTGCATGGAAATCGACCAGCTAACGCGGCGATCAATGTCCCAGACCCAAGTTACAAGGGTATTTCGGTATCGGGTGGAACCATTTCGCTTCATGGCAAGCGATATTTTCAGACGTGGACGCGCCTTGCGGCCACCGTTCAACCGGGGGATAGCGCTTTTAGGCTCCAAGAGAACGTGAACTGGGAACCAAATCAGGAAATTGTGTTGGTTTCTACAGCGATGAAAGACTCAAAGGACTGGCATGAGAACGAGCAACTTCGAGTTCAGTCGGTGGACAACGGACCATCGGTAGGATGCATTGTCTATCTTCAATCGCAGGTCAGCTTCAAACACGTTGGTATCCAAGCTTACCAAGCAGAAGTTGGTTTGCTGACGAGAACGATTCTTATTCAGGGAGGAGCAGATGACTCGGAACCATGGGATTCTGAACCAAGTGCCTGTACTGGGCAAAATAACTATGGCAACTCCGACGCGCCCTGCCGAAACACAGATTTAACGGGGTTTGGCGGTCATATTAGTGTGCACGAAGGTGGGCGAGGATACGTCGAAGGCGTAGAACTATTTCGAATGGGACAAACCAACGTGCTTGGCCGATATCCTATACATTTTCGTCGATTGAACGACTGTCCTGATTGCTATTTCCGCGACTCTTCCGTTCACAGATCGTATTACAGGTGTATCTCCATCCAGGGAACAAACAACATGACTGTATCAGAGAATGTTGCATATGACATCACTGGATACTGCTACTATCTTGAGGATGGGGTGGAAGAGTACAACAAGCTGCGCTTCAATCTGGTTGCTCATGTTCACATGATTGGACCCGAGATCCCTACAGGAGTTGGGCAGCTAACACAGCTATTTGTACAGTCGGACAACTTGACGATGCCAGCTGATGTCACCGCCTCTGGCTTCTACATTTCTAACATACGAAATGAAATCATTGGGAATGCTGCAAGCGGAGGTTGGTCGGGCTTCGTGTTTCCGGTCCTACCCACGCCTTCTGGCCTGAGCAAACAAGTTAACATGAGACCTTCTTCCGTCGTGCCCCTTCACGGCAATCGACTGGACAGCAACACTGCTCACTCAAGTGGATGGTGGTGGCACCATGCTGGCGCGTTCTATTTTGGAGGGTCGTTGTATTATGTTGGCGACCAACTTGAGTACAATCCAGGGAGATCTTCCGACCATTCTCGAGACACCTGCACTGTCGACTTGTGCGCTCACGGTGACTGTGCAGAATGGTGCGATCGCGCAGATCAAGCATTTGTGCGATTAACCAACTCGAAAGCATTCCTTGTTCCGAGCGTTGGAATCAATTCGTGGTCAGGACGGATGGAGATTATTGGATATGAGTGCCACGACTGCGGTCTTTCCGTTGAAGCACTTGGATCTGGCGTGTGGATTCACAATATGCTTGCTCAGTGCAGGACAGGTGAACCACTTAGTTTGCCGCCATCTGCTGGTGCCAACCAAATGCCAGGCGACGGTTTTTCGTGGTATGAAAGTGACCAAGAGCACATCATAACAGACGCATCGTTCCGCAACTGCGGCATCACTGTCGACGTCAATGGCGGTGGATGTGACGACACGGTTTTAACTGGATGTAACTCTGGATCAAGCGTCTTCACCTTTACGACTCACAGTTCAGAGCTCAATCCTGAGATAATGCAAGGTACAAGGGCCATATCGGTCGAGAACTGTGGACGCCGCTTTTTGATGGCGGACAATCGTGGTCCCGGATACACTTCTGTCTCGGAAAGACTTCAGAACTGGTTGGACGAAGATGGCAGCCTTACTGGAATAGGCGAGCGCTCTGCCATTGCGAGCGCTGTTGGTAACGGAATGTGGTGGAAACCAGATATTAAAACAATACGGGACCCTGAAGGTCCGGTTCACATGTTCAGCCTCAACAGCGGGCCTGAGCGTGGTCTTGCGCACTTTCAGCTTAAGTTCGACGAGTCGAAACACCAAGAGGTTGAGGACGGTTTGACATGTGGATTGTATACTCCGTGCCCTGTGTTAGGATACATCAAACACACTGGACCAATGTTCGCCAGCGACGATGGGTTACCTGTGACGGCCCAAGCGGAAATTGCAGGAGTAGCTGGTGGCTTTGCGTGGCTATTGAAACTGCATGAAGGTGCCCCACGACAGCTACGTGTAGAGTCGATCGAAGTGGGACCAGACAGTCCACTTATGCTTCAAATCGCTTATCCACCCGAGACCACCTTTGACATTTTTGCTTTTGCTCCATCCTGTGGAAATGAAGGGTGTCGGGAATCATTCTCTGAAGCCGGATCCGCTGAAGAAGTCCGCAACTCGCTCGGAAACAGATACCATGTTAGTAGTGAAGGACTGCTCTCCGTTCGAATAATTCAGTTCTCGACGAATTATATTGGTGGGGATAGAGGCTGGATTTTGCCAGACTACAAGGATACCCTACCGTGGGACCCGGACTCGTATTTGCTGGATCGATTTGAACGTTCAAGAGTGAGGCTTCCCAGAATGGAGTACGGGCCGTACATTCAAATAACGGCCAACTGTGGTGGTGGTGGCGCGTACTGCGATCAGAGTCCCCTGGACTTGAATTTGAATCCGTGCCCTTCCGGATTTACCCAGGTGGCCTTTGACAAGTGCTGCTTGGGATCGGCTTGCACCTGTGCGAACGGCTCGGCCTGTTAACTTATCATACAGTTGTAAAGTAGTTTACTAGTAAACGAATTAAGCGTAGCCAAAGCTGCATCCCATACACGTGATACGCTTACTTCGTCGTTGCTCCAAATATTGATGCACTTCGATCAATACCCGTGCGAGCTCCATTGCGTCCACAGTGTTGAGGGATCTGCCCTTGACATGGGGACGACTGAGGCGGGTTTGGTGCTTGCTGCGATAGTCGGCTTCATCGAGTTGGGCAAGATCCAAGAGAGCCGTTGTTGGACCACGAGCACTCTCGGCGTGACCTTTTAACTATGGAGTACCTTGGCGCTGCCAGGCGCGTTTCTAGAAATTTAAATACGTGTACGGCGTACCTTGAGGTCGACTTCATATTTCTGGAACATGTCAACATCATACATGAAGATTCACTCTTCGGGAAGCATGGCCGTTGCTGATGTGCACACCCTATCAAGGATAGAAGGGCACAATTCAGAGAGAGAAAGAGAGAATGCTTCATGCGTGGATGGCGTGCCCTAGCAGAGTGGAACGGGTCGAACAGGCGAACACTAGTTAAGTTTGGAATGAAAGACAAATGAAGTTGCATGCATGAGTACATAGTAATCAAGTGTTGGTGGGAGGGATCAATTGGATCAACTCTATTCGTTCGTTTAGTTTCTCTGCGAACAGAAGCGACGGCTTTTGCAACGTGTACTCCACTATCGAATGCTAGAGAATCTTATCTACTTTTGCTGCCGCGGGCTCTTCCTCATTGGTGGTGTTCGAGGCCGTAAGATGAGCTTAGGGACTTGAGTGTATGTTAATCCAGAATTTTAGTGAGCTTTCTCGATGATAGGGCAACGAATCAGTCCCCGGAGAAGTACGATGGTTTTCGGTGGGTCACACCGTTGCTAAGCCTGTCGATGATGTCATGAGCAACCGCATGAGAATGAATTACCAGCTCTAGCCTCTTTCACGAAGTGTTTAGTTGCCGCTTCTTGCCACTCTTGCCGGAAAACCGGCTGTCCGCTTGAGGATGGTCAACAGACGCAAGATGCCCAACGGGATATGAGCACCAGAAAAGGGATGACCCATCCCAGAATGGCTAGAACAGTACAGATGAGGGTCAATCTGAAGCATCATGTGTGTCTTCAGCAGGCATGCTCATGATCTTTCCCATGCTTGTGTGAGCAGGACCAGCGACATCCTCGGATCGATGACTTGTCGGCGGCGTGTCTGAATGAAGACTCTCTTTCTCACCGCTGGACAAACTTGAAACATCTACAGGGTCAGAATCATCGATTTCTTCTCCTTTCTCAGTGTCCTTCCAACTCACTTGCCGTTCCAGTTGGTCAGTGTCTCTCACCTCTCCTGTTTCAGTGTCTTTCCAGCTCACTTGCCGTTCAAGTGGATCGGGAAATTTCATCTCTTCCCCAGTTTCAATGCCCTGCCGCCTCACTGGCCATGCAGGTGGGTCAGAGCTCTTGGTATTGATCTCTCCCGATTCAACGTCTCTCCAACTCACTTGTCGCTCACCTGGCGGTCTAATCCCTTCCAGACGATCCTTCGAATCCCGCCCGCTTTCATCTACAGTCGCCAAGACGCCGCTTTGATTGAACGAGTTATTGTAAGAGCCATATTGATCTAACCTCCTTTGGGAGATTTCTGCATGGGACACGGACCATGGATTCATGCTGCTGTTCGTGCTGGGTTGATCTCCTTGAGTTGAAGTCCTCCACAATCGCTGTCGTCGCACTTTTCGACAGCCGCGTCGACACAATGATGTAATGCGTGGTCGGAAGTACACAACGCTATTTAGAAGGGGTTGCAGGGGCACCACAAAGTGAACAAAGCACCAAAGGTAGTAGTACCCCAGGAGGAACTCATCAATGTTGGCGCTCACAATCAAATTGGTAAACCACGAAATGTATAGTGCAAACAAGTACAGACCCGACTGCCAGGCGACTTCTTGATGAAGCCGGGATATTGATCGCTGCAACCGTCGTCTCCCGCGTATCGAAGACAGTATACTCGCTCGCTGTCGCAACATATTCCATCGTCGATCTCCCTTGCGAGCCTTTCGCACGCGCGCGTAGACTCGAAACAAACAACCAGTCGAAAAGATGAGCACCACAAAGCCCGGCACCAAAAACAGACCCAGAAAAGGACCCCAGCTTGTGGGAAACCCCCAGCGAGTCAGGATTTCCGCGGAAATGAGAGACGTGGGTACGCTCACGGAACAACCGTTGAAGGCTGGCACAATGAACGGTATGGAAGCACACGCAAATATAACACCCAGTAGAACGGGCACTCCAATCAGCCACTTTCTCAGCCGCATTAGCTTTCTTTCTCGATAACCACGAACGATGACCCACACAAAGTCTGAAGAAGATTGAGAAACGAAAATTAAGTGAGATACGAGGTGTATCTGATGCAGCCCCCTATCGTGTACCTGAAACTGCTGTGTCGATTACAGTTCCATCACAGTTTGCGAAATCGCACCATACTTACATACTGCAAGAGAACCGTTAAAGAACAAGCTCACCATGAGCCCCAGCAGGAAGAAGAATCCTTGCGCCTTGCAGCTTGCCATGGTTCCCTCTGCACCCACTCCCCCCAGAGTTGTTTCAATTGGTTTGGCGAGGGGTCCGAATGCTGCGCTAACCGCATGAATGACATCAAACGCAGCCATGACGAAAATGATTTGATTGTAGATATGACGCTGTCGCTTGCGACTCGCCAGAAAATCGATAATGACAGCGAGGGCACCACAGATGGATAGAATGGCAGAGGAGAGGTAGATACGACGCTGCACCTCGCGATCGTGCAACGTTTCGGCCCCAAAGTAACGCAACGTAATGGCATCTGAACCAAGCAGAGTAGCGTTTGGATCAGTCCATGGTGTTGTTTCATTACTAAACGTTTCGTTGGATACTCCAGAACAACCACACGCCGAAGCCACTTGAGCGTGCGAATACGCGCAGATATCATCACTTGTAGGAAACGAATGAAGATAGGCCTCCACGACATCACAAGTCAGGGGTGACCCAAACAGAGTTTCAAACGCCCCGGGGGCAACGGCATCGGGGCTACCGACTCGAGACCCATCCGGACAAAGGTTGCACGAATCAGAGGGGCGCGCACAGGCGCAAATGCTGGAAAACTGATGAACAAAAGCACACTCTTCGTCTGTTGTAAAGACGGCAGGAACGAATGATTGCAGGGTTGCACAGTCCAGATCAGGGTAGTCTCCCGGGAGTGATACGATCTTATCTGGAACAGTAGTAGGCGCTCCATCTTTGCAGAGTGAGCAAGCAGCCTCAGTGAAGAGGAAACGGCTTGTAGTTAGCCCGGACGATAATATCACAAGCTGTAGCAGCAGCCCGATAGTTTTCATTGCCCCAGCCTGACTCCCTGTCTGTCAAGTAACCAAGTAACCAAGTAGCGTGTGCTCAACGACAACAGCAACGACAGCAGTGCTCGAGGGGTTACAGTGCTTGAGCCTATAGTTGGAAACAAAGTGGAGAGAACCGTATAAACGTAGCGAAGTTTCTAGTAACAGCAGTTTGTCCTACTTTCTACGAAGGAACCTGGACGCCGATGCGACACTGATGCTATCTATGTACAGTCACTATGGACCACATTTATTCGGTGACATCTGAAAATCATGTGTCTTTATTCTGAAACAGACATATGGAGGACAGCTTCAGCCGACGTCGAGATGTTCGGTTTCCGAATTGTGTTATTGAAGTTACGGGCAATTCAGAAACAGCTTTAAGTAAAAGTATGGGGCCATAAGAAAATTTCCAACTACGACTTGTCTTCACGACTACTTGTCAAAGAATATCGATATTCGACCGTGTTTCCAAGAATTATCAACTTCTATCACATGGAAAGTTTCTTTTTATCCTGTTCTGGCAAGTTCCAACCTTTGTGATATTTTGGAACTGGGATCTAACGGACACACACTATCAAGTACATAGCCCCTGTGAATAGAGCTTGTTTAAACTGTCTCTCAAACGCGACACTCTGTGTACAATATAAGATGCGATAGCTGTTGGACAGAAGGCGTCTCGTCGGGGTGTCTCATAGTTATCAAGACTGCTTTCACGCAAGACCCGCCCGCCGGCGCGGAGTACGGACAATAACAAGGACGGCACGGAGTATCTTGCACCGCTGTCCCTACGCACCCCCAAGTATCCGGAGTACGAGTTTTTGTCTAATACGTAGCCATCACGTAGAAATACCTATTGCAGGGTACCGTCACCAACCACTAGGTTTTGGCGAAATTTCAGACAAGAAAGCGTTCTTTCTTTCGCCCCCGCCGACCCCGATGCTCCGACAAGGTCTACCATGGCTCGAACAAGGCATCTATACCCATAGTGTCGGGGGCTAAACAACAATCAACCATACAATGGTTAATCTGCTTGTTAGAGGGGCATCCTGGTGCGAAATGATAGTTCGCATGATAGTTCGCATCCCCAACGAGGGGGGGGGGGAAGTCGTCTGTTTGTGCTTCTTGCATGTTTAAATGTTCTAACTTTCTACTTTATAGGTGGGGGCAAAAGGTATAAACACTACGGCTATGTTTAGGGGCCACTATTTGACATGTGGGCCCCTTTCATGTCCCAAAGTTTCTTGTTTCTGTTGCGTCGTCAAACTCTTTTTTCGCTTTAACTGAGCTGTCGCAACTTGGATAGTCTGCTTTGGCGACAGATTGAATCCTTTGTGTTGCGACAGGACGAGTTGACGAGGCTTGGGGGTGGACAGTGGCAGAGTTGGCGACTTGCTCCGTGTTTGCTGCCGAGAGCTCTGTGTCGATTTGTGGTGAATCTCAAAGGAGATTTTGAGCAAGGACACGGAATGGGAGACTTTGTGGGTATCTATCGAAACGAGAAGGTTTCAAGAGATGGTTGTGATTTGCAAAAATAACAGTAAAGCTAGTTTTGTGAGTTATCTATTTCTAACATGTACTCCATCAAAAGCAATCGTGTAGCGTCGACGTCAGCCAAACGCGACCACGGTATTCACGGAGTAGATGGCAATCACGACCAATACTTATGCGCTCGTGATCACCAATTGTAACACATATAAACGAGGAGTAATGATCACGTATATGATCATACTCCTCCGCATTCACGGTACTACCTCGTTCACTTAGCGAACCGTGAAAGCACATTCACAGTCCGTGAGTAAACTATCCTCATCAGAGAGAGTTCTGCGAGAATGTCTGCTGTAAAACAGATTTGGTCTCAGCGGGTCATCACGATGACCGGTTGGCCTCCAAATTCCCACACTCCCTCATTCACTCAGAACTCTTTCTGGTCGACTACCAACCCATGACCCGCTCTCGTAGGCTTACGAAGATCGGCTCAGCCAGCGGCTTGGTAGCGATGTCACCAAGTTGATCCGAGGTATCCACTGGGAGCACCTTCAGTCTCCCTGACTTTACTTGCGATCGAAAGTGGTGCATTCGGATGTTTATGTGCTTGGTTCTTGGCCGCACCTTGGGAACATTCACGATGGCGAGTGCTCCCTCGTTGTCTTCGAACATGGTGCAACGTACGGTTGGGATTTTGATTGTCTCTGGGCTCATCCTTGCCTTTACCTCATCCATTAGTCCCTTGAGGCTAAGCACCTCTCTAGCAGCCTCGGACAGTGCAATGTATTCGGCCTCTGTTGTGCTCAGTGCCACCTCAGTTTGCACGCGAGACGCCCAGATTAGCGGGCATCCTGCGTACATGATGACGTATCCGGTCCTGGATTTTGCCGTCATGGCGCTGTCCTTTGCAGTTTCCCGGTTCCAGTCTCCAACAAATCCCGCGTCAACGTAGACTGTGAAACTGTGATCATTGGGTTTCAGGATGAGACCCTTGTCCCGAGTTGCTATCAGGTACCGGACGATTTGTCTCACAGCTGCCGAGTGTGATGCTTTCGGGGAACTTGCAAAGTATGCTAGGTCGGTCCTTGTTGACTTCTCCAGGAAGATCAGCTTTCCAATTACGGATCTGTACTCCCATGCCTCGTCGTGGGGCTTTCTCCCTTCGTCACGCTGTAGTATCAAGGAGGAGAGCGCTGGTATGGGTTTGCCCTTGGTGTTTTCCTTAAAACCCATGTCCTTGATGATGTCATCGATCAGATGGGGTTGCGCAAGTTTGATGGATCCATCCTTCTCTTGCGTTACCTTGACGCCAAGATACTCATCAACCTCTCCCTCGTCCGTGAGGTTATACTTTTTCGCCATCTCCCTGATGCATTCATCGATGTGCCCCTTGTCTGGACCACAGAATATACCGTTGTCAGTGTATACCATAAAAATTGTGTCCTTTAAATAAAAGACACATTCGTCAGTTTGGCTCTGCTCGAAGCCCATTTCCTTCAATCCTTTGAAAAGAAATAATTGCCACACCCGCCCACCTTGCCGACTTCCATAGAGGTTGTTCAGCAGCTTGAGGCAGTGGGTCTTTCGTGAACCACCAATGTTGTATCTGCGTGGAATCTCCATGTACATGTCGCACTCGACTTTAGCTTGGGGGAATGCGAGCACGAAGTCAATTTGTCGAGTGTGCCATCCATTTATCAGTGACTGAATTAGGAAAAATCTGATGGAAATCCATCGCAATGCGGCTGCATACGTTTCCCAGTAGTTGACGAATTTTGTTTGTTTTCCGCCATGTAAGTTCAATCTTGCCTTCCATTTGTATATTTCGCGTGACACAATGCGCCTTTTTCGCTTCATCGCCCAGACTGCGGGCAAAACTTGGTTTCCATCTGGGACATCGGACATAGGAATTACCACGAAATTCTTGTTTTCAAGGTGCGCGTCAACCTCGTCTTTCATGGCCGCAAGAAACTGTTTTCTGTCCGGGGCGTTCATCGCTTGGTTATAGTATAGGTCGTCAGGGTTGCTCTTGGCAGCAAACGCGATGGGGTCATCCATCTCACGCTGTATTTGATACTCGTCGTTCCCTTCATAGTCCTCCTCGTATGAGGCTGCATATACTTTTCCGAGCCCCTTCATCTGTTTGCTTTCGCGTAGCTTCTTGGTCGGTTTGTGTCGCGCTGACCAACGAATGTTGGTCCCAGCTGGTTGCTGAGGAGTAGGTTCGGTTGTACTGTTGGGTGGATCGTCTCCCTCATCTGGCGGGGGAACATCGGTAGTTTCGAATCCGTCATCCAATCCCTCCTGGCCGTTCTCAGTATCCTGAAGGTCCACCTGGTAGTCTCCCTCGACCGCCTCAGTTTCCTGCACCACCTGGGGCGCAGTTGCCAAGACCCCCTTTACTCGTTGCTTCAGTGACCGTTTGGTCTTGTGCTGAATCGGGGCGTCTCCAAAGTGCGTCTTCGCCATCCACTCGCTCGTGTAGTCGGTTGCATCCCGAACGGTCTCAAAATGGTCGTCGAACGCCACATGAAACTGTGGTGAGACAAGCCCAGTCGTCAGACTGAGGACAAGGGCGACCGATTGTGCATGCATGGGCGATCTCCCAAGGTAAATTCCCAGCCGAGCACGTTTGTGCCACTTTGGAATGGACTGCCCCGCCGCCAATTTAGAATTGAGCACATAGACCGGGCACCCGAAAGGGTGGAAATGCCTCAGCACAGTAGGTGCGTCTGTGCCGCAGAAAAGTTGTTGTGGTATCTTTCCACCTTTCAGCAGGGGGGTTGCATTCATGGAGTCGTTTGCCGCGCGGAGCGCGTATGGCCAGAGATGGGTGTTCACCACACCGTTCCATTTGGACCCCGCGTGCATCAGCATTGATGCGGATAGCTCCTGCAGGTCCCTGATCCTTTTCTCCGCAATTCCATTCTGGAAATGGGCATTAACTCCACAGTACGTGATGCTCTGCCCTTCTCTTGCGACGTCGTTTATGAAGGCGTGATCTGCGAATCGTCCATTGTCTGCGTGGTAGTTTCTTACCGTCACGCCTCTTGCCTTGCAGTATCGCTCGAAGGCTTGTTTCCCTTTTACAGTCTCGTCGGAGGTGATTCGTCGATGCAAGTAGATGAACGACAAGCGACTGAAATGGTCGACATAGACAGTGGCGGCACGGTAGCGCTCCACTGTTGGGGTCCCCTTCAGCTGTGCGATGAGGCCGAGTGTGCTGGACTCAAGCTGATCAACGGACACACATTGCCCTGGAGCCGTTACAGTCCGCAAAGGTGATTTGTTGTGTTTCCCTTTTGCGCGTTTTGCCCTTCTTGTCATCTTCCCATAAATGCATGCCGAGCACTTTGGGAGCCTGCAGTCCGACAACCGACGGGGGAGTATGCCCTCCGATGCCATGACTTTCAGCCGGGAGAACGGCAGGTGTCCCAATCTGTAGTGCCAGCTGATGAGTTCGGCCTGGGGGCCCAGCTTCGCGCTGACGCTGTCCTCTGCGTCATCCTGTATGACATGACACCCCTCGTACTGATGAAAACTGGTTGCATGGTTCCCACCTGAGGTGTATTCTGGGGTTGCTTGCTCCTCCGTGACTCCTGTCTCCCTGCGGGGCTCGAAAAGAACGTCACCCTTGCCAGGTTCAGGGACCGGGTCAGGTGAGTGGTCATCTGTGTCCGTCCAGGTTGATTCCTCGTCGGAGGTCTCATCATAGTTCCCGTCATCCTCATCATCAGTGACGATGGTTGTATTAAAAGTTTTGAATTCCTTGGGAACAGTCTTGTCCACGTTGGCGAACACGGTGGAGAAACTGGTATACCGTTTGTTCCCAGGTGCTGTGCTGAAGGTAGCAACATTCGCGCTGTTGTACGCGATGGTCTTGCGGAACTTTTCCTGCCCCCAGCACAAGATGATCTCGTGCGCCAATGTCTTCTGCCACGTGCCGTCTTTCTTAGGTATGTCGTCCTTGCATACCTGAGCCCAGTGTTGGGGGGAGAACAGCTTTGCTGGCGAGTCGGGGACATATAGCGTTCCTGGTACTAGGAAGGCGTGCGATGCCCCCTCGTCGTCCTCGAACGTCCACCGGATCGTCCCGATTGCCTGAACGGCTACCTTCTGCCCACCGAGCCCCTTTACTCTGCCTACCACCAGCTGTGGTGGTTTCACGAAGTCACTTGCGTTGTTAGTGACACACCGTGATGCGCAATTGTCGACGTGGATTTCCACCGAGTCCGAGTCAAAGGAAACGGTGGCTGACGAGCTCCCTTGTGACGCCATGAGCGTCACCATCCCCATAATGCGAATGAGTCTGGCGGCTGGTCGTAGTCGTGCCCTTGACCTCCCTTGCGAGCAATGAGCATCCCGCACGTTTGTCCGGTATCGGGTTGGCCTCTTCGGTATGTGCGTAGCGCGCGCGAACCACATTTTAACCTTGGAAAATGCCCAGTTCTTCCCAATTTTCAGCAAATTTTGCAGTTCTGCGCCACTTAGCTGTAGTTTTGTGGCAGCTTCGACAACCTCTCTGCGCAGTCTGGGGGTCCGTACCTTGAATGGTTCAGGGATTCTCATGTACCATGCGCCAGGTGCCTGGCTCGCGGTACTCTCCCTCTGATGTCCAAATGTGCGTGGTTCACCCATGATGATCCACACTAGGAGCGCCATCCAATCATGCACGAGGTGCGCAACGAGTGGAACATTTGGCGACATGACCCACCCGACAGGGCTAGTCACCAACCAGTACGTCCATGCGATGCACAGCATGATTGTTGGCCAGGATAGAGCGCGTCTACCCTGGCATGCATTTCAGCCAATGACCTCCCCACAATTCGAGTCCTCGTCGTCCGATGACTCGGCATCCAAGATGGTCTGCATGGCTTGTTGAAGCTTCATCTTGGGTTTCTCCTCCTCATT
>JAVCKV010410992.1:0-12656 GCA_032274145.1 Herpochondria borealis | reverse complement strand
GTGTGCAAATGGTCGAATTGTTCTTTCGTAGTGGCTGAATAGACTATGACGTCGTCTAAGTAGACGAGAGTGTATTGAAATTTAACGGAGGCGATAATCATGTCCGCTGCGCGCGGGAACGTGCCGGGGCGTTTTTGAGACCATAGGGCATTCGAGTAAAGCGGAAGAGGCCACTGTAGGGCGTAAATTGAGTCTGGTCTTTGTCTCTTTTAGCCATTAGGATCTGCCAATTGCTTTAATTGCAGGCCAGCGTCGAAAAACTGTCGCCTCGCCTAGAGAGTGTATACATTCGTCCATGCGCGGGATGAGGTATGAGTCTCTTATCGTCATGTTGTTCAATCTCTTGTACTCTTTCAAAAACCTGAGAGTACCATCAGGCTTTTGTGCAAAAAATATTGGAGACGCCCAGTCCGTGTTGGCCGGTTCGATTATTCCTTTGTCTAACATGGCCTTGATTTATTTGCGTTCCAATTCGCGTTGAGTTGGTCCCGCGCGATATTGAACCTGATGGACGGGCCGCGAATTGGGCAGCAAGTCAATGTGATTCTCCGTCGCTTTCACTTTCTCTCGGGAGGTGCTCGTCTCAAGGCGGGCACCTCGGAGTTGGGACCCAGGTCGGGAGGACTCGGAGGGTGTCGAGTCCCTTCAGGCTCCGCGTCTAGTTTACCGCCTTGGTGCAAGTCTCGTGAGTCTGAGTAGCCGTGGCGCCTCCTTGTGTCCAACTCTGCGGTCTTCTATAGCCTTGGCCTCGGTTATTGTTGGACCTAGGGCGCATCTAACGACGGCGTTTTTCCATGCCTTGATAATTCGCCGCCCGGACGTTCAAAAATTATTCGGTGTTGTCGGTTATTAAATACTTGAACTTCTGAGTTGCTTTATCATTTCATAGGCAGAATCGGCAGGTATGGTACTGCCCCAGTTTTACCCGGAGGGGAGCTTTCCACATCGGCTGCTAAGACTTCATCAAACGACTCGACGGCTATTATAGACGGATGTTGCTGCGACAACGCGAATTTGAGCGTGCTATCTGCTGAATGCTTCGTGTCGCTTTTGTCGTCTTTCTCTCCGCCTTGTGAGCCTTTATTACGACCTAGCCTGTTCTGAGTCGATGCGCCGTGGTCTGGACCGGGTGACTTGTGCCTCTTGGAGTGTGCAGTAGTCGTTGTTCCGGTAGACGTCGGCTGCAAGTCTTCGACTTTATCGGCGTAGTGGGCGAGTTCGTCCAAAGGTTGGTTGGGGAAAGCGGGACAAGTGACTCTTGACATAGCCTCGGATAGACAGACATATGTCGTTAAAAAGGGCTCCTTTGAGAGTCTTTTCTGGGAATACGTCGCCTGTCCGCTCCGTCTTATCAGACATTCTGCGCTTATGTTCCTGCGTTCATCTCATTCGGCTTCTTTTCGTCAGTCACTGTCGCGTTCGACTTAGATAGGACCTCTTCGATCGCATAACTAGATAGCAGAAGTTGTGTAGCGCCTGCATAAGTCGACACCTTGTGTCTTTTCCGGTCCTTGCGGACTTCCGTTCCGGTTTGACCCCTCGACTTCAAAGCCGTGCGCACTGCGCGCTTCGGGGATCTCTTAAGATAGTACTGTAAAAGCTGCGTCGCCGTAGTTTCGGTAATGGCATTTGTGTCGCAAGCCTCTTTGAAAGTCGTCAAGAAGTTGATTACGGCCACAGGGTCGGATATTTCAAAGGTCAATCCTTGCATGTTGACGTCGGCCAGTTTGCGGTATTTCGGGACTCTGGAAGACTCTTTGCCTCCATAGTCGGTCGAAAGATCTCGTAGGCGGTACGTGCGATAATCAACCGCCGACTTGAAAAGAGTATTCACCGGCTTGAAAGGCGTGAGATGATCTTCCTTTTTCCATCTCGGTAGCCTTCTTGGTAGCTTTCTATAGTCTTTTCTTCTCCTTGCCATCCTTCTCTCGGCTTTCGTCTCCTTAGTCGTTCTGGCTTCTGACGTGGCTTCCGGTTTTCTCTCACGGTGAGAAGACTTGCCAGACGATTCGATGACTTAGAAGACCGAGAGGACTTCTTAGACTTCTTCTTGGTTGAGGAATTGGTCGACGATGAAGACGAGATTGAAGTAGAGGATGAAGAGGCGTCGTGCTTCTTCTTCTTCTTAGACTTCTTCGAATTCCTACTGGAGGAACCCTCCGAGGAGCTGTCGTCCGATGAACTGCTCTGGCCGCCGCGGCGAGGATGGTCTGAGTAAGGCGGGTTTGGCGAAATTCCTGAAAGTCATTGATGGACATTTCCATATGCCTGAGTCTTTGAAGTCGATTTCTTTTGTTGGATGTTCCGGGCTGCTTGAGGCATTGCGACCCGAATGAACGCGTCCATTCGGTCCTGAAACCAACTTTCGAGATCGTCTGTAGCCTCGAGCAGACTGAGAAGACTTGTGATGAGGTTCATCACAATATCTGGCTCGTCTATGTAGTTGCTGAATGTTTCTGTGAATAATCTGTAGAGTTCATCGTGGAAGGCGGGGACGTTGATTTACTCACGAATTTGGCGAGTAGCACCCTCAACGAATACCGCCACTACTTTTTGCATCATTTCGACAACGTTGTCGTAAGCCTTCTGTTCGAAGGTGCTTTGCGACTGAGAAGGCGGAACGTTCGTATGAGTAGCCTATGAACAAGGGATCCCGGCGTCCGCCCGCTCATGCCTATTGGGGTTGCGGGTAGGAATCCGGCCGGTGGCTGATAAGACGTCCGCCAGATTTTCCATATCGCGGGTGGTGAGGGAAAGGACCTCAGTACAAAATTTGAGTACGACTTTGACTTTGGAGGCTGTAAATCCTTGAGTAGTGAGAGGTTTTTTTATCAAGTCCACCTCGTCCTTTTCCAACTGGGTAAGTGTAGTACGGACATAAGGGGCCTGCGAACCCTCGACTGCGGATCGTACACGTGTAAACCACCCACGGCACCGCGAACTCCATCGCCACTCCGTCAATTCGCCACTCAGCGGCTTGGGGGAACGGCATAAAGTAGGCCGTGGGTGGCCCGCCACTTCCCCACTCTATCACTTTGGGTGCTACGTTTGCTGATTGGCCGGGCCGGGCGGATTTACCGATAGTTGGTGAGGTCATAATATCGGGTTGTGCATAGGGCTGTTGTTACTATCGAGATCATCTAGGTTAAGACATCTAGCGTAAGTGTGGCTACTGTAACTGTCTGTTTGTAGTTAGTTTTTAGGGGGTTTTGCCCTTTGAGGCTTTTTTTGGCCACGATCTCCGCCTTGGGCGAGGCCCGAGCCGTATGTATTGGATCCAAAGTTGGCTGATCAGTCCTGTTTCGGCTTGAGGGTCTTTTGAGTCGTTTCGCAGCGGTCAATAGAAGAAGGTGAGTTATGCTATTCTAGGTCGGGAGACCAAATGTAGTAAAGTTGCTGACGGATTCGTGTGATTGAACGTAGCGGACGCCTGTTGTAGTCTCGGTAGCTCACTCGGCATAACTCGAGGGACTACAGTGGGAGACTCGCACTTTAGGTCCGGGAAGATCGGATACCCCTTAACTCAAAAGGGTCGAGGAGCGGTCCTCGGTTTATATGACTCTCCAGACTCAACACATCGAGTACCGTAAGCCTCTACTACCGTAAAAAAACAAAAATTGAGGAAGTGCACTATAGAGGGGAGCTAAGTGGCCTTAAATTGGACTAAAGTAGTCCAGGTACAGCGGGGGAGGCAGTCCCCAGAAACTGCACATGCCAAGGGGAATACGGCCGCGTACAGCGAGGGTGGCCTACACAAGCCAGATATGGACCCCACGTGTCACGGTCTATCCGGCAAGGTTTGACTCAGCAGACGACAGGTATTTACAGTAGCCCTACCGGCCACTTTATTACATTAAAGGTGGAGGTGGACGTGCGCGTGATTGTGTTCGTGGGTGTATGTGTGGGCGTCTTTTGCTCCTGGAAGGTGATGTGGTTGACGGTTGAAGTGGGCGTGGCGGCGGCAGAGGCTCCAGATCTGCGTCACTTCTCGCGTTTAGCACCTGCATTTTATCATCATCTAGACGGGGCCGGGATGAAATTTCATCCGACGCAGGGCTTTACCCGAGGATTGGAAGTCATTCATTCCGTGGAGCATGAACCATCATAGGTTGGGTGATGCCAGCGGAAGAAACTCATGGTTTCTCTAGAGGTGCTCCTTCGTATTTGTTTCGGTAGTGCCATTTACAGAGTTCTTTTCCTTTTCGTTGAGTATCTTTAAGTTGAGGTCCTCCTGGGGACCAAGTTCACAAACCGGCATGTTGAGGTAATCCGGTTCATCAAGGGTGTGTTGGATTTCACGGGCTATACTCCTCCTATCTCTGGAAGAGGATCAAAAAGTGCACTGGAGAGGTTCAAGATGGGTCATATCCAGCAGCAAGCGACGCAGGATGACGATGTTCGCCCCATGTTGGCTACGAGACGAAAAGGGTGACATGGATTTGACTCGTTAGTCTTCTTTTAATCCCTTCTTCCAAACAGAGTCTTGTTGAATTTTTACCTTTCTGCAAGGTAAAATCAAATATGATCCTAAACAGGACTTAGTCAGCATCCGCGTGATGAACTCCGTCCATGAGATATGGTATGGCAAGCCGATCAGCATATTCATCAGAAATTTCTCCAGGGTGGGGCTCATGTCTCCAAAGGGGATGGTTGTGGCGTATTCCAGTCTATCTCCACTTTTATTTGCAATTCGAAATGCAGACGCGGCCCGGGAGTTGAGCAACCCGGACGTTTATTCCCAATTGCCCAGCACTTTGGTCTGGCCCAGGATAATTCCGAAAATGTGAAAGAAGCATGTTTGAGCATGAACTTGCTGTAAGAAGCTCTCAGGACTAGGACATCATAAGTCAACCATGTCGCAGATGTTTTATTGGCATCTGGCTGAGACAATAACGATGCTACGGTATCAGGCAAGAAAGCTTTTAAGGAAGACGTGCATATCACTGTGCGTCGATAAGTAAAAGACGCGCAGATAAATGCGAGTCGTCAAGACCCCGATAGCGAAGAACGACATATCTCTTAATTTGGATCCAACCACGTTGTCTGGCCTCTCTCAGGTGCAGAATGTTGCAAAATGACAGGCCCACAGTACAGCGCCTGGTGATGCGAAAAATAACTGAAGAGACCAAGTGAACGAAGGCCATTTGACCGACACATCAATGCGTTCGCAAATCTTGCAACTCCTGGATAATGATGAGTCGGTGTTTGAGGAGAGGCTCGGTTAGATAAATGCGACCGAGCAGAATATAACACTGATATCTGGCTTGCTTCCATTATGCATGCAAAAATATCGAGTAGGTCCGGAAAAGCGCGATCTTATACGGGGGAATAATGACTACCACCTAGCAGCGGGAGTGATAGAGCCAGTGCAGACGGAATGGGCAGGTTTGGTTTTGTCTGCACCCCAAAAAGACGGAACCCAGCGGTTATGCATTTACTTTCGGCCTCTCAATTCCGCGACGATCCCCGACATGTATCCTCTACCCCAAATAGACGATTTCACTGATGGTCTGAATCATTTAACCCTGGCCACCATGCTGGACGTCCTTTAGCATTAATGTAAAGTTACCATCGCGAAGAAGAAAAAGGACAAAACCACAGTAAGCACACAAATTCGAACCTTCCTTTATCACCGCATGTCCTACGAGCTTCGGAATGCACCATAAAACTTTCAGCGTGTGCTTGTTATCATTCTATTCGCGGTTCTGACGCAAAGTTTCCTGGCGTATATAGAAGACTTGATGTTGTTATATAATTCACATGAGGAGCACTTGCAGAAATTGGAATAAGTCCTGTCCCTGCTTCAAGAGGCCGTTATCAAACTAAATTTGATGACCTGTTCTCTTTTCAAGGATAAAATAGAGTAATTCGGCTACCGGATCTTGCCCGGAACACTCAGCGACTATAATCTCTCCAAAGCGATCAAAGCAATCAAATCCGCGTTGTCTAATCACGCGAGAGTAGACAACGCGGATTTGATTGCTTTGATCAATCAGAAGTGCAGGTAGAGGATGTCTACTCAATGGATAAATAAGACACGGACTATAGAGACATCTCTGTTGCGGTCTTTGAGTCTCCTTCTGTTTTCATGTTACTTGGAGCGACAGACGCTAACACATACACAGGTTGAAGGCCTTCTGCATTTGAATTTTTAAAGAAGATTGAATTCCGTAAGGCTTTCGGGGAGTTGAAATGCATCAAAATGAGCATGTAATTTTGATATCTTAGCAGAGAAACGGGATTCGAAGTTCTTGAATTATTAGTTGTTGCCTCTTTTTGCAGAAAGAATATTCATGAAATCTTGGTATTCAATACTTATGAAAACAAGAGCGCCACGCGAATGAATGCAGTCAACAATTTTATGAACTCCACTGTCCGACTTCATTTCAATATTTTACAGGCCTTTAAAAAATCAGCGGCACGGCCATACAATTTTGACTTAAACATTATGCTTTGAAGAGAAGTTGAAATCTTGTTGGAATTTGAGTCAGAAGGCATGTCTTGGAATAGCTTCCATAAATCAGCAGCAGCAGCATACGGTTCTCAATTAAAATTTCCGTCAGTCCATGGAACAGTGCGAATATCGCAATAAAATCGCGGACGGCTGGACCCGATTGCAGCGACGAGCGCGATGCACATAGTGTAATTCAAGCCGGGTTCACCACACCATGTCGGTGTTTCATCAGGAAAACGGCGAAAACGAATCTTAAGGCAAATTTTCGCCACTTTCTTTGGCCTCCGCTAACAGAACGAGATTCTGAAACCTCCAAAACACTGCGAACTTTTCCATCGACCAGCAGAAAACGATGTCATGGCCATCTAGCCACTGCACCTACGCTTCCGCCCACGCCTCCGCCTCCGCCTCCGTCTCCACCTTCTCCCTCTCCGAATCTTCTTCCCTAGTCTTTTGACCTGCCGCTGTCCCCGCGGCGCCGTCATGGGAGGCTTTCGTCTGGCGC
Organism: Herpochondria borealis; assembly: GCA_032274145.1. Taxonomy (NCBI): domain Eukaryota; phylum Rhodophyta; class Florideophyceae; order Ceramiales; family Ceramiaceae; genus Herpochondria; species Herpochondria borealis. Next base: position 5,697 of record JAVCKV010410992.1, on the reverse strand, counting down.
TCCGCGGCGCGTTCGACCCATCTGCCATTGCGCACTTACTGCGCTTGCGCGCCCGCGCGTCGCCACCCCGGCATCCTGGAGCTGGGTCGGGAAACTGAAATGTTCATCTCCGTCGACAGCGTTCTTTGAAGACTCTGCGCCGTTCGGGCCGACCAAGATCCCGTCCGCCTCCGCTTCCGCCCCTCCTTCAGCCGGACTTTCTGAAACGTCGTCTGCGCGCCATTTATGGATGTCTACCGTGCGCATCGTCGCCGTTTCCGGTGATGTCCCATTCATCGCGTCCATCTCAAACGCAGGTGATGTGCCCCTGGCTCGCCCTCTTCTCCTTCATGCATCCCCGCCCGTACGCATTCCCATCCACCCACTCCCGCCTCTCCCCACAGGCAAAGACCTGCCGGCAGATTGCGGCGCGCTCGCCACGTCGATCGCACTGTTCCTTATCGCGCTGGACTCCGAAAATTCAGACCATTCCTGCAGACCAGATTTCTGCCGACTCGCAAGCGCATAAGTTGGTCGCTGTCATATATGCCTCGGCCTTCTTGACGTTCTTCGACGCTACTATTCGCGCTTTTTCGCCGCGTCGCCTCGGCAGCCAGAAATGCCAGTGCGTGCGCTGCGGTTCTACCCCATGTTTTTCACGGGAAAAGATGGGGGTTGGGGTTACGGTGGAGACGGTGACGAAGACGGATAAAAGGATGAAGGCGAAAAAGGCAAGGTGTATCCATTCGTAGGTGCAAAAGACGGCCTGTTCACGGTGCTTGCTCCAGCGTCTGCGGCACGGTTGTCGTCTCACGAACTTGCGAAGCTGTTTAAATCTTCGCGACGACTTTAGGGTCTGTTTGGCGAGCGATCAGGGCTGCTGGGTTCGACGATATTGAGGGTTGAACCGGCTGTCGCGAGGTGGACTGTGTGGGTTCTACCAACAGAAGACAACATGCTGGACGCAGTACCATGCCGGCCTGCCTCTGTGGCCGTGTGCGACTTTGACGCAAACTGCCTGCAACGGCGCCAATGCAGACAATTGTGGGTGGCACTGCGCCGCATGTCGCAGAGTACTCTGCGTGGGCAAAAGAAAACCTTTCTGCAAGTTCCGTGGCGAAACGCGCCGTTTCTTCAATGATATCGGCCGCTCGCGGCTCTCTACTTCCGTACTTCCATAGAGGACGAAAATTCGCGTGCCAGTAAGAAAGGCGCATATTATGAAGACCTTGCCGCCGTGAAGGCCGATGCGGCTCACACGGCGTCCTGAGCCGAATGTCCTGTGCCGCTTTCCTCGTAGATTAACTTTGCGGACGTGAGCGTAGGTCGGTGTCTGCTTGATGCAGAGTGGGCATCGGCCGGCAACCGCTTTGGTACAGGCCGCTGGGGCAATGCAGCTTTCTTCGATGGCGGGTGGAAAGTGTACGAAAAACAAGAAATACAAGAAAAATTTAGAAACCCATTTAAAAACAAATTTTCTAAAGGTTGTATGAACTGTTTCAAAAGTTTTGCTAAACTGGATAGTATGGACAGCAGGGAAAGATTGAAAAAGACTATGGATGTGACCATAGGGGTCAGGGGCAAGCCCCTCTGAAGTGTGGGTCAGCCGCTGAAGGCTGCAGGCCACGAGGTAGAGGAAGAGGGAACGAAAATGACAGATGGAGAGAGAATGAAAGAAAAAAGGTGAGAGGTACGGATAGTAAGACGGAAGGAGAGCGGAGAAATCGAGGAAAGAGACAAACAAAGAGAGAGAGAGAGAGAGTAAGGACGAAAGGGTATGACAAAGGAAGAGTGAGATGGAAAGTAATACGGAGGAAGAGAGGGAGAAAAAGAAGGATGGAGAGACAGAGGAAGAGAGAGGAATGTATAGCTGGAAAATGTAGAGATAGGAAGAGTGACATACGCATATATCCATATTCCAAGAGATACGTAATCTAGCAGCAGTTAACGTTAACTGCAAGAGTTTGGAAAGATCAGAATAATATATTTTAGCAGAATTCTGGGTAACCTGTAAGTTATTTCAATACCCTATTCGATATTGCTGTAAAAACAAATGCTTAAAACCTATGAGGAAAATCGTCGGAAGTACAACACAGGCATAGGCATATATAGATATAGAATAATATCAAGTATTCATTATTAGTAATATAGAAAACTCCAAGGATTGGAATATAAATAAACTGTATAAGAATATTAAAAATTTCTTCCTTACTTTGCATTGCGGTGAGAAAAAAGCAGGGCATTACGAGACGCAAATGGAGGGGGCGGAATCGGAATCGGAACAAGAAGTGGATGTATAACTGGAAACGGAGGGTCTGAGAAACTTTGACTGTTAGGGTGGTGGGCACGGAAAATGCGCGCGGTTTCTATATATGGAAAGCTCCAAAAGCAATTTTGTAAGTATTTCCGAATACTGCGGAGAAAGGGAACGGGAATATTGCAGAGTGATAGGGAACAGAACGCCTTTTGGAGCCAAAATGAACTGAAAGCGGAAACGGAAACGGAATCTAACGCATTTGTGAGAGCGCCAATGGGTGTCTTCATCCTACTGCGGGTGGTGATGACAGAAATTCGCACAGGAGCATCGTAACCGCCAGCACGATGAAGAAGATTAGAATGACCACGGGCGGGAGTGGGAGAGGAAGTGCAATATGAATCGACCTATGTGTCGGGGTTACCAGCCCGATGAAATACCGGGATCCATAGGTGTCAAGAACAAAGATAGGTGTGCACGGTGAGCTGGGATTACGTGGGTGATTGAAGACGTTAAAGGTCTTTGTACCCGAGTAAGTCAGTTCATGCACTCTACGAACAATTGGCGACCGTCCGGGAGTTGCCGAGAATTTGTTATGGCAGTTTGTGCGTGGTATTTCCAGAACCAGTACATACGAATTGGTAACACTATATGACCTCATTATTGAAGAATCAAAGTGGATATTCTGTTGACCAGAACCGGGCCTTCTTTAAACGAGGCTGTAATATGTCGAAAGGTAGCTAGCTGTCTTTGTTAAACAAAGAGCTGATAAGTCACAACGTATTATGACTATTGCATATTACCGTTTAAAGCGGTCAAAATTATATCTATTAAGGAGTCTTCATCTTCGTTTGGGTCTTCCTCTTCTTTATAGTTCTGAGGACTGTAATGGGGAAGAAACGAATCATAAAATTACTCCCCACCTCAATGCGCTTCAAAGCCATGAGAGTTAGGAGATCATTTTCTATATGACCAGTCTCCACTGCAGACTTCTTCTCATCATCAACCAGGAAGTCAGGTGAGTTGACACCACCACCAGTAGAGAACGGGCATTTTAAAAGGTGCAATGTATTGAAACCATGCTCTTCAGGCTTGTGGTATTCAAACTGTGGCCCGATCACTCGGACTCGAGTGGGGTAGATGTTGATCCTTGGCTTTTTCACAACCATAATTTCTTCTAACTACTTCTTCTTTGTCTGTCTCAGCATGGAGAGGTCTTTTTCTAAAAACTTTTTGTAGAAGGTACAAATGAACATAATCTTCCGATTAGAACGGGCAGAGAACAATCCAACACCGGCTTTTGGACATTTAATGAGGCTGGGTGCAAAGTAAGGAAAGAGACGCAGCGTCGATGTTTCAAAGCATCTCCATGATGCAACCTTTCTTGTGACGAAACCTGTGGTAAAAACTCTTGAAATAGACGTACTTCGTGATGCCGAAGGGAATCGCGACGAGTGGATAAACAAGTGTTACACTTGTCAGACAGAGGAGTACTACGCGGGGTTTTGCGGAGCTCCAGGCGATGACACCTCTAGCGTCGCGTCGAGCAACTATACTCCCAGTGTTGAGAGTGTCGAGTAAAGTATCGACCTTTCCGTCGAGCCTTACAATTGAGAGGTGAAGCGGACGTGTTCAAAAAAAAGGGAGGGGGGAGCGGGTTCAATGCAGTATGCTGTCGGTACTGCATTCGTGGTCTGTATTCGAGTTGAATGCTTGTCAGCGCGGCTCAGAGGTTTTCTAGTTTTCCTCACTGCGTATATAGAACCCACACGACTGACCCATCGGGAAGGAAGTTCCCGGTCAGCAACGAAGTAAAAGTGTACCAGCAGTTTCTAATTGAAACGAAACTACCACAAGCGAGAGATTCGCTATCATGGCGGGGTACGCACGCTTCGTTGCGTCAGACTCAAACCCGTGGGTTTTGGACGACAGGTACCAATTTATTTTTATCTCAAAAACGGTACGACGAAGTAGCCACTGAACATATAGGGAGCACGGCTGTGAGAGTCGCGGGTCAGTCAGGCGCATATGCGGTTCGGGATAGAGTGGCTCGCATCGTACGTCGCGCTCACTGGAAAATTGTTGGCCATCCAATGCCCGGTGACGGACACATCGGTCGTCGCCTATTCTCTAGTCTCGCGTCCTTCGTTCTAATGCGCCTCACGCACCACCCGCGATAATTCGCTCTTTCACAGATTGTAGAGAAAAGCGCAAAACAAATAACCTTAATTTTGATTAAATTAGTGCTTTTGTAAATGGCGCCAACTACTGGACAAGGTTTTCATGCGAAGTGTATTTTTTGCACCAACTATGTGATTGTTGACTTTTGATCGCCTAAAAACAAGCACAAAAAACTGTTTCGCGAAAATGGAATTCTTAGCGCTCCGTCAATACGATTTCGTTTGCCGTTCATGAAAAACTCTTCATCCTTTCACTGCGCCACCGCCGCAGAGAACGGCGGAAAAGCACGGCTTCAAATTGATGAAGTTGAAGCATTGGGAAACTAATGCAATAGGATAAAAGTAGAGACGAAGAGCTACAAAAATTCCAAAAAGCAAAATGTGAATCCGCAAAATCGTATGTTTTAAAAATGGTCGTCTACAAAAGTTGTAATGTTCTCGTGAATAATCGCCAATTTATCTGCATGTATAATAATAGAAACAATATTTCTTTAAATTATTTATATATATATTATATATGAAAATAATTTAAATTGATGAGCCAACTCTTTCTCAAAATTCAGGAAATAATCCCTCTAGCATGTACTTGTTGTTCGAAGGGATGGTAGAGATGTATGAAATAAAGATAAGAGGGCTGCAATATGGTTGTGGCGATGTTGATGAGCAGTAAGCTTTCTGCCTGGGTTTTCGACCCACTCCGCATTCGTTTACTATTTATGATTCTTCTGTCACTGCTTAAATAATGCGCAAATTTGCTTAGGCAAGCTTTTCAAGTCCTTTCCACGTCCTTAATGATTGCCGTCACTTCCGAGCTATTCATCGAGAGATTTCGACTTTTTTACAGCGGTCGTCGTCGCTTCGCAGTTAGTTATCCGTTTCTCATCTATTTCAATCCGGATAATGCACTATCAGTAAGTACTGGCTCGTAATATATCTCCATATCTTTTTCATTTTAGGTTTCAGCGCACTGGTCACTTTTGTTCAATCGCACTGTTGTTTCTTCTACATTCGACTCATTTATCTACATACCTCCCAGTCGTTTGAATGAACTTATGTCCGACTCATGTCCATACTGATACCCATGTCATACTGTCGAGCTCCGTTGCATTATGACTCGGTAATATAAGATACCTTGGTATGGCCACGCGATTCAATAACCGATGCGATTTATGGGAATGTATTGTGAGGGCGTCAGCTATGTTAGCGTGTCCTTGCTGTCGATCAGTCTGACGAGTCGTCTGAGCCGGCAGATGAGACGTTTGATATCGCTTTCGCACAGTTCCT
>JAVCKV010410881.1:0-12657 GCA_032274145.1 Herpochondria borealis | reverse complement strand
CACAATTGATGCCACTTCAATCAACTAATAGACACGATCCAGGTCTCCGTTAACACCACAATTCTGAAGCTCTGTTTCGAGTTGAGTTTGGGACATAGTGTAGTGCTGTGGAGAGTATATTTTGTGCTATAGATATACACAAACGGGGAACCTGGGCTATACTCAGAGTTGGGTGCTCGAGTTGGTGCAACATCAGCGTTGAGAACGGTTGGTTTCCTCCCTAGCTCAAATATATCACAACTGAACGGCGTGTCTGTTGGTTCCAACTTGCTTCGAGATGTCCCGACCTCCGTGGCTATCATTGAATGGATATGGAGATTGGAGCTTAGTCATCACAGAGCCAGTTGCAACCTGTGTTAGCAATGCTCATCGAGGTGACGTTCTTGCTCTTGCTCAGGCGCTTCATCACTTGCACCCGAGGAATCGTAATCCTTACTCAACTCGTCTACACCTCCCTCCAGGCCATTTCAGGGTTTGCTGCTGGATCCTAAAGGTTTCGCTGATGCAACAGTAGACGAAGAACTAGGCGAGGGTTTGTTGAACATGATGAGCAAACAGACAGCTGTGCTGAAAGTGCAAGAGAAAACGAACACACATCATGAGGCGAAAGACTACACAGTTTCCAGTATAACAGAAGAAGCACTCTCTTGCTTGGAAGCTTCCTTCAAACCCGATCATCATTCATGACTTCTCGCTGTCACCTTTCAATGTAGAGTTGTTTGTACCGACACAGTAGCTCTCGCGCAACGATCTTGCTCTTGGCTTGGCAAGTTATATACATCGGCACATACTAACGCGTAAACAGGTAACATACCAGGTAGTATGTAGCCAAGAATTTATAACCATGGTTCGCGAACCATGCATACCGTTAGGAGGTGGTCCGTGAGCCATATGACAGTGACCTGCGTTTTTCGAGCAGACCATCCAGAGGCGCAATATAGACATTTCGTTGGTCATATTAAACTAGCATGCCCCTGGCATTCTGTTGGGTCGACAGTGCCGGATGTGGTCGCGGACAAATATTCGGTTGCTGGTTTACGTCGTCATCGCTGGTATGGAATTAGTTGAAGCATCCCACCACATTTCTAAGTTGCGAAAGGCGAAAGACTCCATTTGTCCATTGAGATGCATGAGACTTCTATGAAAATGATCATCTCGTACAGTATTGTGGGGCCTGTGGCAGGCACATTACTCATTCTTGTCGTATGCCACTAACTGTCATGAGGTGGTTCGTGAGCCAGGAGACTGTGGGCACAAAATAGACAAGTCGACGATATGTGGGTGGACAAACCGGATATGTCCGCAGATGGCAATGGAGAATTATACGGAGCATCCTGCATCTCTAAGAATTGCAAAAGACTCCATAAATAAAGTCATTTACTTGGTTAGACTCATCAATAATGACAGCGAGTAGGTCGGATTACGTCTTGCCCATGATTTATGTGACTACGACTACAGCTCCTATTCTGATAATTCTTTTGTGCCTTCGGCCCTTCGCAAGGTCTCTACACTGCTGGTATTGCCACATGTGCATGAGCAAAATGATGGACTTATCTACGGTAAGTCTCGCCGTGTGCATGTATAAGTATTCGTATTTCCAATTTGGAATTATTTTGTTGTCAGACCAAAATAATAATTCTCGAAAGTCATGAAATCATAAAATCATAAATCAGAGTCATCAGAAACATCATGCAGATCTGCCTTCTTTCCGTACTCTTCATGGTTGTTTTGGCCAGAGCCACTGAAGTCAATGAACATATTAAAGCAGGCAGTTACCACAAAGAATTTATGCATGACACCTCTTCTGTCGTCCAAGACTTGGTTGCGGAAGGAGATTTGGAGTTCTACGGAGCAGTGAATGATGTCAAGCAAGAGGAGGATAGGGGAAGGACCGAAGAAGACGATGATATAGAGGCTCTGGGGTCTATCTACGACCTCTTTGAGAACTCCAAAGAGGCACATTACATTGAGAATTATGACAATGTTCTGTTTGACACTCTTGCCTCCCACGACGTCAACTCCGATCACCGCGACCTCGTGGTCGACATTCCGCACGTTCACTGCGACTGCGGGAGCGACGAACAAAGCTTTTTCAACGTTGAAATCAAGATTGCTCCTAGCCAAGACGCCCAGTTGAATCGATGTGACACGAGAAAACAACGGAGATTGGGCAATGACATCAATGCAATGCTTCTGGATCTTGGTGTAGGCGATGCGGGTGAGGGAGACAATGTTGTCTTTGTTGCAAAGGTCTGCAACACTCCTACTAACGCTCGTCGGCTCCTCCTCGACGGCAGTCAAGACGACGAAGACGAGATGGGCGACGTGGACTATATGGAGGACGACGAGGAGGAGAACGGCGAGGAACTAGACAACGAACGCGAGCTTGCTCTTGCCCTCAAAGGCTCCAGTTTCGTATATATTGGAGGCGGTCCGTGCCGTGGGTGTCCCGGCGACAACCGTGACCATAGAAGAAACCTCCAAACCGCCTATGACTCTGAATGCGTGCCCCTTCCTAGCGGTAAGATGAGTTGCAAAATCACTGCGTCTGAAGAAATCTGCGATGATTCTGGTTGTTCAACGGTCCAGTCTTTTTGCCGGGCACACGTGTTAACCCTGGATAGCATGGCGGACGTTTGCGAGTGTCAGTTTGACTTTTGGGATTTCTTGATCGATTTGAATGAGAAAATCAAGACGTACACTGTGGATGGGGTTGTGCCCAACCACGGGCATTGTTGTGGAACGACACCTCAAATCACAATCACAACCAAGGAAGTTTCAGAAAACAGGGTGAACTATGGGTGTTAAAACGCTGGGAGCATATACATGGCACTAGGCTGTATTAGAAACTTGGTATTGGTAGAAGAAGAAACACACTTTTTCCGCATAGTATCCAGGTAGCACCACAATGGTCTTTTTTGTAACCATTAATTGGTGGCCTTGTTATTGCGAACAAACAAGGTGCGTTGTGTAATGCAGCTACAGATACAGGAAACAGCTACATGGTATTGTATTTTGCAAGCCGCGCCTGAGATCGCGAGCCACGCTGAAATACCTGATGGCATCCTGACTATGCATAGTCTAGTACCTCTAGAATATCAAAGACGACGATAGTCTGTTTAGGCCGTGACATCCTACCTAGCCTAGAGAGAGCGATCGGTGTGCGTGAGAACATAGTCAATAACGTAGCTTACAATAACAGGTCGACTGCCCAAATAAGAAATCAACGAGTCGACAGTCCAGTATCCTCAAATCATATTTAAATCACGACCACGAGTTTCTCGATATCTACTCATTATAGTCTAGCTCTATCGCCAACCTGCCTGTTACCTAGTGCCTTGTATGGTATTCGTAGTGGCTTGTTGGAACTGGGTAAGGAATCTAAGGCAAGAGCACTGAACTTGAGCTAGGCAAGAGCACTGAACTTGAGCTCTAACACTGCAAAGGAACGTTGTCACCTGAATCCACTAAGACTGCTGAATCTTGCGGACGAGAGTTTTTTCGGTAAATATAATAAGTAACAATCCTTTCATTCCAGCCCTCGAATACGGTACATCATCGTGATCATCAACATCATGCGCCTGCTTCTTGATGTAATCTACCCATGATGCAGCCAGGCGAGACCTACGTAGTGAGAGACCATAGCCTATGTATTTCTCCTAAGTGTCGCCCTGGCTATAATCTAGTGTCTGGGGTTTTGTTCATTCGTACATATGTAGTAGTGCCATGTGGCGGCCATTTGAACTGTTGGACAAGAACGCGGCAGCAGTTGCATTCATCATGTGTAGTGCCTGATGCTGATGCTGTAGTGAACGAGAGGGGTAGCAAGTACAGAACTGGGCAACCTCGCAGCAGCAGCAGGACATGAAGAGCAGAGCAGTATTGGAACGACACGGCAGACACCCTGTCTGTTCCATTCGCAGCAGTCAATACCGTAAAGCATGGATGCGGTCCTACTGTATTGCAAAAAGACTGGAACTAGCAACTTCATGGATTTTCTAAAATAACCCGGAACTTCACGATCCAAAAAGTGGCAAGATGATGACCCATCATCATCGCGCATAAACTGTGGTACATGCTATCTTGAAGACGCTAGCTAGAGGTGCCCATCATCCATCTCTCATTGCAAAGTCAGCCAGTCATGATGTTGTTTCGCTCGTCCCTCGTGCTGTGCTGCTTCATCTTGATGATGATGGTCCACGCGGAAGAAGAAGGAAATCAGAAACAAAAATCATCGGGGCAATCCAGAATCGTTGGTGGTGAAGACGCAGTACAAGGGCGTCATCCATACATGGTTGCTCTGCAGAGAAAAAGATCGTTGTTGCATTGGTGTGGTGCAACCTTGATTGGTAAGTACGCGTATACTGTACTGTACATCATGCTGACGACTGATGCTGTAAAGATCTTGTGCGTGTATTTGGTCTTTTAAGATGCGTTCGCGAGATGCTCATCATACCCATATTTCTTAAATTTCGGAACATGATCCAGGTCCAAGTATCGTTTTGACAAAAAGAACGTGCCATCTTGGAGACGACAACGACTCGTTGAACGTGCATGTCAACCCGTATAGTATTGAAACGGAGTTTGAAGCTTCGACAAAACAGACATTTAACATTTCGGAATCCCGCGCTCATCCAGAGTATGGAGTTCCCCAGAATTTCAACAACGACTTTTTGCTCCTCAAAATTGATGGAGTGAGCTCGGAAACGCCCATTCACTTAAACATGGACAATGCCGTACCCATTGTTGGAGATAACAACTTGGTCGCACTTGGATGGGGAACCACCAATGCCACTGGTGCCTTCACGCCTCCTACGAATGGAATTCTTCAAATCGCCCGCAATGTGGAGTACATTTCGAATGAAGAGTGTGGTATCAAGTTGGAGAGCACATTTGTGACTACAATAACACCAGATTGGCTATGTACTGTGAATGATGGAAATTGCGGAGCAGATGGTGGGGGTCCACTTGTTGTTCCTGGAGCAGAAGATGCATCCCAAGACTTGCAAGTTGGCATCGTCAGTTGGGGTATTTCGTGCGGTCAGGAGTCTGCATTCCCACGTAAGTGGCCGTTTTCGTTTCTTTTTGGTCTTCACCTCTACCTGACTCACATCGCCTATTGACTGTTCCTTGTTTGTTTTCCAGAGATCTACTCTCGAATTAGTGATGGATGGGAGTGGATCAGAATCAATGCTTGCGAGATGGCCATGGGGGATATGCCCGATTACTTCCAATGTCCATCTAATAAGCCATCTCCAATGCCAACTGAAAGTCAACAACCGTCTACATCTCTTGCCCCAAGCTCAAGCTCAAGCAATTTTCCATCCATGACTCCGTCTCTGGGGCTACAACCTGGTTTTGAAAGGTTCTTGGTTGTCATCACTACTGATCAATGGCCAACGGAAACATCTTGGGCGATCCAATCGGATGAGGGAGAGGCCGTTGCCGGCACTCGGTATGGAGACATAACTCAAATGAGCGACGTGATTCCCTTTGAGGTGAGGCTGGAAATTGGCAATCAGTATGTGTTCGGAGTGTTTGACCAACACGGTGATGGATTTTGTAAGTAGATTATGGGGGCGTGTAGCTGAGAAGTCACCATCATTGACACCAGTCTCGTGTGAAGTGATGCTCACACACAACATTCAACACATGTTTCATAATAGGTTGCGGGTATGGTCAGGGCAATGCTAAAGTCTACTACGGAACACAAATCGTGGAAGAGGCACTTGTCGTAACAGTGAGTGGCAACTTTTCACAGGCATCTTTTGTGACCTTCACTGCACAGAATCCACTACTTGAACCGACATCTTCGCCCACCACGACACCAACGGGGATTACAGTTTGTTTTCCGGGCGATACCACAAGTTGTCAAGTCCAAGGACGAGGCCAGGTCCTCATGCGAGATCTTGCACTTGGGGATAAGGTCCTTGTGAGTGATGGAACGTATGAGCCCATATATTCCTTTGGACACAAGTCGGCACACGTCATGAGTGAGTATGTGCAACTCCTCCTCTCCTCCTCTGCGAAGCTTGAAATCTCCGGTGACCACATGGTATTCGTGGAGGATGGGAAAAGAGCTGTTCCTGCCTCCATGATCAAGATCGGTGACCAGTTGGTGGTCGACGGTGCTCCTAGTATTGTGATGAACGTGCGCAAAGTCCTACGCAAAGGAGCCTACGCCCCCTTCACTCCCTCCGGGACGATTGTTGTGAATGGTGTCACGGCGTCCACTTTTGTTGCCTTTCAGGATTCGGAGACGCTGGAGCTTGCTGGCTTTGACACTGGCATCACGTTTCAATCCTTGGCGTATACTTCTGAGGGGCCTCATCGAGCTTGGTGTCGGTACTTGAGTGATTGTCAACACGAAGAGTACACGGAGCAAGGCATTTCCATGTGGGTGCACTTACCTCACAAAGTTGCTCTATGGTTCTTCAATCGGAACCCAGCGGGAATGTCTTGTTTGTCTATTCTTCCTATGGTTGGTTGCTTCCTCATTTTGGCCTACCCTGTATCCTGCCTACTTTCTGTGCTAACCATCATGGCAACCACCCGTTTTCTGATGTTTCGTATCAATAAGTCAACCTAACCGGCAAGGTCGTTTCATCAACAAAGTAAAATCGGATCAGTCTAAACTGATTATAGTGCAAACATGTTTACATATAATCCGGATGCCCTCAACTCCCATACTCCGTGATAGTGCATCTCAACATCTCCAATTCTCCAAGTAGCTCTCTCTATGCCATAAAACATTGCAAAATAGATCATTCCCATAACTCAGCTGTTGAGAGGTATCCGGGCTAACCCGTCATATCCTCTCGGCAGTTCTGCTATCAACTACTTATAATTAACATTGAGTAGTTGCCCACTGGCGCACACCACCAGCTGGCACTTTGCTTCACTGGTGCACCACACAATAGTCGCTAGATTGCGATAGACCCGCGAAAGCTTCTTCCGTTTCCTCGGTCCATAACTTCTTCAGCCAACCTCTTGAGGGATCAAGACAGCACCAAACATCAGATGCACCTTGATCCTATCGACGTTCCGCATAGACACCTTTCAACTACGTGTATCTTATAATTATGTTTCTATAACCCTACTTAGTGGTCCAACCATCAAGACGGCACCACACATCAGATGGCCTTGGCCCTATTGACGTTTCGCGTAAACAACTTTCAACGATCTTATAATCATGTTTCTATAATCCCACTTCCTCACGCACATAGTGGTCCAACCGTTTTCCTTTTACGCATCTGTAACCGTACTCCATACCTTCTTCAGACAACCACTTCTCCCGATTTTTTAGGGCTGGGGAGTTGTTGGTGGTCGCGTGCACACGTTCAGTCCTGTAGTCCGATCTGCATAGGTTTCAGTGCGATTAGTGTCTTGAGCCGAGTCGTCATTATCTTGACACGTTTCACCAGCAGGGCACTGTTCATCATTGTCAGTGTTTTCATCACCGTCTTCGCACTCGCATGTATATCCAGATGTGGGGTTAGCCACGGAGGATTCGACCCACTGGCAATGAAACCCATCGGGATCCTTCAGCCGGTCGCAGCGATCTCCAGTGCCAGTAGTGGGAAAGGATCCATCACCGCCATCCTCCCAGCAAGCCTGATAGCAAACGTTGGTTTTGACATTACATTTGGAAATCCAGGGAACTGCGCAGTCATCGTCGTCGTTGCAGCTGCACGTGAATTCGCTGAGTCCAGATGGAGTGCAAACTGTTCCGTCATTACTGTCTGCACACTGATTGGCTCCCGCATTGTCGAAACAAAAGTTGTTGACACAGACATCAAGATCGCCACAGACTTTATTGTCCAAATGATCACAGAAATCATTGTCACTGGTACCAGGATCATTGTCGTTGCAACTGCAGAAATACCCATTCGCCTCAGTAAATTCAGGCACGCAGACTGAGCCCTTCGTGCTATTTACACAAGGACTGGGGTCCCAAGGACTCACTGGTACACACGGGTTGGAACATACACCAGCAGTGGTATCGCAGACAGTGTTGGCACCAGCAGCAACACATTCGGATGTTGCGGAACAGCCGCACGTGAGGGATGGTGCGCTACCCGAAACCAGGTCCGGAGTGCACACATTGCCCTGAGCGTTCGTTGCACAAGGGGTTCCGTCACAAGGTGAAGCTGGATTGAAGCAAACATTTTGCATGGCTCCAAGGTGCGTGGTACACACCGACAGGTCGGTGTTTGCTGTGCCGGTGCAGTCGCCGTCAGCACCACAGTAGCAAAAGAAACCACCTGGCGCGAGGCTATCCCGTTCGCATTCCCCGCCTCTGTCGTCCGTAGCACATGGATCGTTGTCGCATGTATTCGTACATGTTCCTTCGTAGCAGATGGAACTGGCATCGCAATCTGTGTCGAGGTTACAGTAGCATTCGAAGGCGGTAACATCGGTGGTATTTTGAACGCAGAATGGGCCACCAAGAGCAACAGTACATGGACTTTCGAAGCACGGGTTTTTATCCACACACATGGCTGTAGGAGGACTGCTGCTTGCATCACGCTGGCAAACTTGGTCGGCGTTGCAAGTTATGCTATCACAGGGGTCAACACAGTTTCCATTTGCGTCCTCACCGAAGCCAAAGTCACAAACACATGTGTAGCCCGGCGTGCCAGGGGCGTTTGCGCAAGTTTGGCGATTTGGAGTTGGACAGGCGATGCTGTCGATATCACAAGTATCTCGAACACAATAGATTTCTTGCAAAACTTGGATTTCCCAGTCTCCGCCGTAGACATTGCAAACGCACCCATTCAACAAAGGGTTGGATGTACTGGCAGATGACATGAGAGAAGGAAGGACCTGTCTACAAACTCTCTGCTGTTCCGTGCTTGGGAAGGGATCAGTGGGCTGTACGCAGTCAGTATCGTCGCTGCAAGGAATATTCTGACAGAGGCCGCTCGTAGAATTCAAGAAGAAACCGTCTGCGCATGGACAGTCGTAGCCCGTGTCACTGTCGACACAGACCGTGTTCGGGTCCAACGCAGTGCAAATAGTTGCATTCTGTTGGCATTCGTCCAGCTGACACGCCAAATCGCCGTTAGTGAAGGAAGTTGAGCCAATAGCCGTGTAAAACTGCCTGGCATTGCAAATACATCCTGGAGCACCATTTGCTGCCCTGTTGACGCAGAGTGCTTCTCCAGTGATGATCGCACATTGGCTCGCAAAAGAAGTTGAGCAGGGTGGAGTCGGTCCTGGAGGCACTGGCGCGACTGGAGCAGGAGTTGCTACTATCGCTGCCACTGGAGCAGGAGTTGCTGCTACCTCAACCTGGACTGGGATACAGTTGGTACCACGCACTTCGTTGGGGGCATCCACAAAACCAGGGAGACATTCACAGCTATATCCAAGAGGTTCTTCGACTGTTGGAGTCAAATCCAAACACTTGGCATTGGGCTTGTCACAGCGAAAGTCAAGTCCAAGATCACATTCATTAATGTTCCTGCATGCGCCACCAGCTCCCGCAGGCTGAATTAGACCGTCAATGCAAAGACATCTGGTTAATGCAGCATCGCAGAAACGATCGTTCTCAGGACAGGAGTCTCCGCCGTTGAAGTTGGGATCGCACGCCTTCGACTCCTCAACAATCTCAGGGGCAATGCAAGTACCCTCTGAAGTTTCCTCAAAGCCTGCAGCGCAGGTGCACGTGTACCCTCCCATCGTGTTTTCACAGCTGGAATTTTCTGGACAGATAGCATTGCCAAATACCTCACATTCATTGACGTCTTGGCACTTAGTAGCCCCATGGACAGGATCAGTTTCGGCGACCATCCAGTTGGGTCGGCGACAGAAGCAGTCGTAGAGACCATCGCTAGAGTCCTTGTCGCGGCATATACCACCCTCGTCGGCAGATGGACAAATGTTGGATCCTCCACATTCGTCAACTTGAACGCATCCATAGAAGTCCAGGTTGCCACTAGCGATGATATTCTCAATGTCAGGGTGCATGAAAGTACCGGGTCTGGTGACGTAGCCATCTTCTTCCTGACAACGACACCGATTGACCACTTGGGGGCCATCTCTGGTCACAATCGCCGTAGGCACGCAGGTGGCTCCATCAGTACAAGCCATTCTTTCATCACTAGCGCAGTCACCTAGTGGCTCAGACACTTCTGGTGGGGTCTCGGGAGGCCCGGCGCGGAAGCAGAAGTTCGCAGTGACACCACGAATCGTGGCTTCTTCACAAACCTCGTCAGCTTCACAGTCGCCTGTCCCATTGCACCTCACGCCAAAGAGAATACGGTGGAATCGAGCGCCTTGGAGAGCACGACTGGTGGTCCCTTCGCCGCTATCGATGGAGTCGTTGGAGTTGCTCTGCTTAAGAACAGACGAAAAGGCATTGCGGTACTTTTTGTCGTAACGGAGATCGAGGGCCTCCAAGTACTGCTCGTCGGTCACATCTTCGATAAGGAAATCCAAGAACTGCTTGAAGGAGAGCTCCTTGAGGTGAGATTCAGCAAGAACGACTTGGGGCATCGCAGGCTTGGTCTCTTGGT
Organism: Herpochondria borealis; assembly: GCA_032274145.1. NCBI lineage: Eukaryota > Rhodophyta > Florideophyceae > Ceramiales > Ceramiaceae > Herpochondria > Herpochondria borealis. The sequence goes on along the minus strand of JAVCKV010410881.1, from coordinate 2,137 downwards.
TGGTCTTGGGAACATCATCCTTGGAGAGTCCACGAATGCTTGGCAAAGCCGCAACTTCGTTCTGGAAGATTCCAGTCGAGAATAAGCAGAGGGGAAGGAGCAGGGTACGAATCATCATCGTCTATGAGCTTGAGTGCTATAATGCAATGAGTAAGAATATAGAGACAAGGGTTAGTGAATCAACCTTCGGCAAGTTTAAGTGTAAGAACAACAAGGGTTTCAGACTGTTTGTTGGCCCCCAACAAGCGATAGGCGAAGTGGTTGAAGCCAGTCTTTGCGCCCCCTGTGGACCTCTATTGTTTCGCCAATAGATGAGTCGTTGCTGAAGCTCGGAATCATACTTGCAGCTCGGTATGTTGGTCCTTCTCTCTTTGCACACATAAGGGGAATCATGCGCATGTAAAATGCAGAGGAAGGCGGAAAACCGGGTATTCCTGTTCTTCTCGACCACGATTCCCTCCTCAATCTGTTTCGTATGTCCAACCAAACAACAGTTAAACGTAAAGCAAGAACTCACCAAGAAGTACGCTGTGAACCAAAGAAGAACAAAGGTTCAAGTATCAATTGTCAGTTTTGGTCAAGGCAACTTGATCGATCCGAAAATTGTAAGCCCCTCCCCTCTGAGACAGGAAGCTGCTTCTGGGAAGCACAATTTCAAATCATCGTAGGAGTTGCCTTGACAAGACCAATGCAGCTTCCTGCTTGGCGGCGAAGGGACCTTCAAGCTATAGTACTATGTTTTTATAACAGAAAAGTCCATACTGCTCAGTCCCGAATTGGATTGGACGCGCATCAGGAACGGGCTGTTAGGACCTGAAATGAGACACAAACGGTTTCACAGTAGATTCTGTTGTTGGCCTACACACAAACGGCCTTATTACTGTGTCATTGGTGTTGGAATGTCACAAATAGCAGTGGGCTTATGTTTTCATGGTTCATAGGTGTTTCACCAGAAACAGATATCCACGACCCACGGTTGAAGTGACAGGCAATTTACCACACACTATCTGATACACCAAGGAATGGTCCTGAACAACGCGCCGAAAGCTATTCGTCAAAATAAACAGTATGGATATGCCATGAACAGATATTTGTAGCCAGACACCTGACAAACCCGAAATGCCGGATGGTGGCGAATCCGAAGTTAGGGCTTTTTGATACCAGAATTGGTATGGTGTAATAGGCCATGAATGCAACGTTTACGTTGTTCACGAATGTTCCTCGAATCACTAGGATCCTTGCACGGAAATTCTTCTATTGTATTGGATATGGACACAAGACGTACATCTACAAGTTCAGAACCTGTCGGATGGTTTCATGGTTCACTTGGTTCTGTTCCTGAGACTCATTGGTGCCCCACTAGAAACAGATATCACCACCCACAGTTGAACTGACGACAAAATACCACACACTATCTGATACACCAAGGAATGGTCCTAAACAAAGCGCCGAAAGCTGTCCGTCAAAAAGGTCAGTATGCCATGAACAGATGCTTGTAGCCAGACACCTGACAAACCCGAAATGTCGGATGGTGGCGAATCGGAAGATAGCTTAGATGTACAGTAGGGCTTCTTCTTGATACCAGAATTTGGTATGGTGTAGGCCATAAATGCAACGTGTACGTTGTGTTCACGATTAGCTTCGTAACACACACTATCTCCAATAGAACACTGTGGTTTAACGAGCAGAGCAACTCAGGTCGCTCAAAAAAAGAGTATGGAGTGAACAGATCCAGATCTAGAGAGCTCTCGTCTCGTAGATACCGGTACTGTACGTCCGAGTACAAAACTATTTGGACTATGTAGGGCGCTTCTTGATACCAGCATTTGGTATGGCCATAACAAATGCTGGTATCAAGAAGCCCTACATTACATGTACATGAAAGATATCTTCGGATTCACCACCATCCGGCATTTCGGGTTTGTCAGGTGTCTGGCTACAAGCAAGCATCTGTTCATGGCATACTGATCTTTTTGACGCATGCTTTCGGCGCTTTGTGTAGGACCATTCCTTGGTGTATCAGATAGAGTGTTTGGTATTTTATATTTTGTCGTCAGTTCAACTGTGGGTGGTGGCGCACCAATGAGTTACAAGTGAACTATGAAAACATCAGAACTTGTATGTCTTATCAGACATG
>JAVCKV010410770.1:0-12658 GCA_032274145.1 Herpochondria borealis | reverse complement strand
GCTGCTTCCTTACATCGGAATGTTTTGTGGGCTATTGGGGGTTTCAAGATTTCCCATTGTGGTTATCCACTTTCGCACCTCTCAGCTTTGGAGTTACAGTCAAGAGGTCAGCATTCTTCCATGGTCTCAAAAGGTGTTGAAAGTAACTGCGGAATGATGGCAGTCATTTGGATGGACTGCGAAAGAAGATATTTCATCAGCACTACAAGGACAAATCAACCTTTTCTGCCAATAAAAATGACCAGATGGACAATTTTTTGATGGAAAAGAAATACTGCTTGAAAAGACAAACCAGATTCTACTTTTTTGTGAAGAATACCATTCAAAATTGTCTATGATTTATCGACACAACCGTTGCCGTCAACAGGATGTCGATCTTGAGGAAAAAAAACTAAGTGTTAATAAATGGGCTGTTCGTTTCAATACAACTTTGTTGTCTATTTTCTTTGTAGGCTCTTGATTTCTTTACATGGGCTACCTTGTAAATGGTGATTGTATTACCACACATGGATTCTATTTTTCCTCGGTCAGCAACTAATCGAAAACAACTTTGACCACATTGGTCTCCCTAGAAGGTTCGATACGTCCGAAAAAACGGAAAATTATGAAGCTAATCCAGTAGGGGGCCGGTCACATGTTAGATATAAAAAAAGTAAACGGATCAAAAAGGATAGAACTAGTGCATATTTTCATTATCAAGACTATTCTCAGGTATACCAGGGTAAAACTAAGAGAACATTTATTTTCACGGGATGTTGACGGACAAAGAAGTTTACGTTTACCTCTGCAGTACTGGAAAATGTAGAAAAGTTTTCCAAACTCATATAGATGATGCATAAAACATTGATAGTTAGTATAATGTGCCTTTCAATAAAGTTTACATTTTTCTGATGTCTTCAAAGAAAAAATCAAAAACTAACCGGTTATTTACCATAACCTCCCTACGACTTCAACCCGCCTATTTAAGATATTGCAAGATGTCCTAAAATCTTTGGCTTAATTCCCCCTGTATCGAATGTTTCCGTATTCTGTTCGATATTTTAGTGGGATCAAAGAGCTTTCTGATATCTCAGGCACAACCAGAAGTCTTCGAGCATCCGAAGGTGTTTTTAGATGCATACAATCAACCAGCTAGAATTACAACCCCGGTTCTTCACGTCACCATCGAGCGGCCTAAACCACTCAAGAACCTCAGGCAATGGATGTAGGTAGAACGCTTACTATATTTAAACTCAAACTTCTCTAGAGATGCGGTAGGTATTTTGACTCAGAGCCATGCGATGAATGGAGAATTCTAAGTTTGAGAAATCTATTGCAATAAAATTTGCTCACTGATAGGTGCAAATCAGATTTCATGATTTGTGTGATGCCCCACTTCCAAAGCGAAAAATTCAGCTTTCGAGTGAAATATTTTCTTGGGATCACAAATTTTGCACATCTCTGGCTACGTTCTCTGTGATTAAGCGCGCCAAATTGGTATTAAATTATATTTTAAATATGTTTTTGAATCTTTATGGTCGTTATTTTGGACTGTACGCCAAATTAAATCAAAATCAATCTTTCGGCTGGAACTAAATTCTACTGGAAGTGCGAAAGTGACGCAGGTAAAAGAGATCTTCGACAAAGAGATGAAATAAAAGACGCCGCGCGACATCACAAGAACAAATCCCGTCTTCGAAAATGAGAGACAATTCAACACGGCATTTTCTGAAACAGGTTTAGACCTCTGGTAAAATAAATAAAACAACCAGAAATAGCGGATCCGGATCTTAAAGAGTTAACGGCAGTTCCCGCAAAAACAGACTTCAAATAATAACCACCCAACTTCGTGAAATGAACATGGATCAAATAACGACTCTCCACTACGACTAGTGTACAGTACAGAGCAGCGTGCACGGCATCGTATGAATGCAATTCCGACGCAGTGAAATATATTTCACAACAGTTCAGATCAATGAATCGTATGAATCGTATCGAGCTCTGTAACGAAGTTCCATCTAAAAAGGATTGTAACCGAGCTGTATAGCTCAAGTTAAATATTTTGGAGCGATATTACAGGAGAAAGGAACTTGAGCGAGCATTCTTTTCCCTCAGGGGCTGGCTGATGCAATTTACTAAAAATCGATTTTCTCAAATTGGCCAAATTAAAAATTTCCGCTTTGAAAATGGCGCATTACACATTCGTTTTTTATTTTCGTTTTTGAAGAGTTTAGCTACAGCCATCCAGAAAATGTCAACGTGTGCGCCGGGTGGATCTTGAACTCTGCTGACTCTTATGGGTTTATCCTGACCTCACATGAGGTCAAAACATTGGTTCTGTCGAGACTAGGCCGTCGGGTACTTTTCGCGGAGTGCTGTCACTCTACAATACTGTATGGGTACAGTACTGTTTTTTTTTCTCTTATTTATTTTCGGCAACTGAAACAGTACTGTCCGGTACGTTGAGGACGCTACTCTGTCCTCATACTTTCTCTGATTTATTTTCCAGAACAAACTGACACCCCCGTTCCATGTGAGAGGGAACACGTTCGTCTACCTCTTTCACTCCTCGTGCGACATGACGCCGTCCGTCACCGGCACGCCCTCCGCAGCACCTGCCGCCGCCGCACCACCCGCCGCACCTTCCGTCCCGGCACCAACGCTTCTCTCCAGTGTCTTGAGCTCCTCCGACGCCGCGCTCATCCTCCGCGCGGTCAACCCGCTGGGGCGCGACCCCAGTACCGAGAGCCAGGCTGCCCGCACCAAGGCCGTCGCCTTCGTGCTCTGCCTGCGCGGCACATGGCACCAGCTCGATCTCGACACCTTCCACAACGGCCAACTCTTTGCCGCCACCGGTCTCCCCCAAGCGCTTAGCTACACCCAGCTCGCGCCATCTTTCCTCCGCTGCTCCGCCGCGGTGCGTCTGCTCGACGAGTTCCGCACGAGGAACGGTATTCCGGACGGCGAACTCGTTCTTGTGCAGATACAAGCAAACGACCTCGCTCCCACTACGACTCCCGTTGACGACGACGATGGTGAAGTAAGTCGCAACAACAGTACTTCCGCCAGGCTCACTGGGCAAGGGGCACATTCCGATGGCGCCGACGTCGCGATGATTGCCTGCTTGCGACGCCACAACATCGGCGGCGCGCGCAACGCACTCGTCGTTCATCACGGTCACGAGCTCCGGATCGTGCTTGGCCCGGTCGTCCTTGCCGAGGGCGACGCCCTGCTCTGGGCCGATAGCAAGATGCTGCACATGCTCGAGCCGGCGCACCTAACTGACGATGCGCATCCCGGCAACCGCACCGTCCTCATTGCGCATTACCCTGCAAAGCAGTACATCACTGGGCAGTTGCCTACCGCCGACCTAGCGCCGGCTAAGATTCATTAAGTTTCTAAAAAATTAAAAATTGGACTTTCTGCTCAATAATATGTGTCGGAGAAATTTCAGGTTGATGTAATGCATTTCAATTTGATATTTTTCATCTGTAATAAATTTACAGTGAAGGGCAGAGTAGCAATTCTTGAAGACTTTGGCATAAAATTTAAAGGAAATTGTACTTGGACTCAAAAGTGTTGAAATAAAATGTAGCTCATTTCGCTTTTTTTAAAGCTCCATAAGCTTCATTTTAGGAACGACAGAGATAGTCTGAAACTCTTCAGATCTGTAGAACAAATATGAAATTTCATCGTTTCTTTTAAGGGGAGGAACTTACAGAAAAGGACATGAAACCGTGGACAGAACGAAACAACACCAAAATCTCGAATTATAGCAATTTCAGGAAAGCGGTCCTTCCTTTCTTTTTTCAATGAGGAGAAGGATGAGAAAATTTGTTTTTAAAACTATCAAAAATAATATCAAGACCTAGCGCACGAATTAAAATGACTGTCTAGGATGTTTCCACCCCCTCCCTTTACTTCGGCACATTCTCTCCGCGACGAATGAACCTCAACATACAGAAAAGAGGGTTGAGATTATTTTTAATCTCCCACAGCCCGGGTTACGGTAAAGGGCCTTTCCTCCGGAAGTTGCGGACGGCAGGATGCATGTGAGAGAGCAGAGGAAGGAAGCAGGCCGACGATCTGAATTGAGAAGTGAGCGGGGTGCGTAAAAAGAAATCAGAGCGTAAACTGCAACATAACTGTGTTGATGAGTGCCGGGTGTTAGTTGAGGTCTTGCGACACCACACCTCGGTGGGCGCAGATACCCAGACAGCAGGTCCCCGATCTCGGGGATTTTATCCGTGCCCATCCAATCCACGCTGGGTGCCACTGTAAAGGAGACGGGCTCGTAGACACCTACTGTTTTTGTCAGGTCCGTATCAGTGTATACAGCGGCACCTATACGACGCGCGCGCCCAATAGGGGCGCGAGGCGAGAGGGACACTTATTCAGTCGGACTCCCTCTTGCGCAACGAACCCTTCTGCCACGCGCTGCCAGACTGTTTGAGACCCTTCGAGGCGGTGCGCCGGAGACCGTCCAAAGCCGGGCGGTAGGGCCGCACAGCGGAACCCTACTTTATCCCTTTCGCCGCTGGGCGGCCGCCCCGCAACGTACTCTACATATATTATTCTTCATGCAAAAACCTCTCAACCCATTTGCCTCTATCCTTCTTATCTTTTTTTCGCCGCTGGCTGGCCTCTCTATGGAAGCCCTTCCCGGCGACAGACGACCCCCTTTCCCTCCTTTTCTCCCTTCCTGCGCCCAACCCCAGCAGTCCCGCGCCGGCTGTTTCCAATGAGACCGCTTTTAATCTTCTACTGGTTGCATCGCTTCGTTAACCCATTAGAAGATTCAAAGTCACACAGTAAATTGTTTATCATTCACGTTTGTTCTTTGTGAAATCGTCACCTCACGTTGCAGGGCAAAAACCTTTTACTGCGAAATTGCTGCGCAACAGTTTATTGGGCGGATTTTTCAGGTGGGTACAATTGCCCTACGTGACACTCCCAGCTCTCTCGGACGGACAAAACACCCGACACTGAACCCCTCATTAGAAGCTGAGGTTATCACGGCCTCGCGAATATTCTACAAAATCTTCGGAGGTGTAGACTCCCCGAGTCCCCTGGAGAAGACTGGACAGTGCTTGCTTGCTCCCAGGGACAGCACTGGCAACGCCCACGTCCCTATGGACTTGGCTGCATCTTCTCTGACAGTTGCTTCCCCAATAGCTCAAAGTTGTGACAAGGCGATTGGGCGTTCGAGACAAATCCGGGGAGCGCAAATATTAATTGGTGAGTCAATGTAAAAAAAATCAACGGGGGCTTATGTGTCAGACGATTGAGATTGTTGCTGTGGTGAGTGGTAGTGAGGCAAGAAAAGTCATGTACGTAGACACTCATCATCATGAGATGTACAGCGTCATGATAAGTTGCACAAAAATTCATGATATGGCGCTGTATTTTCCGAGGAGGAAGAAAAAAGAACCCCTTTACGTGAAGCACGGTACACTACTTCCGAGATGCGCTCCCGGTAGTACCGTGGTTCCTTGAAGATATACATGTATGGTATTGTATCTCTACTACAATTACTATAGACTCGCTGCTTTTATACGCAAAGCCTCTAATTAATCGGGGCTCTTGCTTCTCCTCCAAGTTCTTTTGCCACACCCCATCTCTTCCACCAACCATCCTTACCTCGACCTCACCATGGCCGCCATAGTTGCCCCAGTCGGTCCCACAACCCCCAACCCTATCTCCGTCGCCCGCGCACACGCCCGCGCGCCCCTAGCCTCGCCCGTTTCACCGCCGACCGTCCTCCCGGCCATCACGCCCGCAGAGGCGGACCTCGCGCTTCACTCGGCCGGTCTTCTGGGCGCCGACCCGAGTAGCGACGCCCGCATGGCCCGCAGAAAGAGCATCGGCTTTTACCTCTGTGTGGGCGGTAAGTGGCTGCAACTCCAGCGCAGGGCAATCACAAGCAGCAATGCGTCCCCGGGCTCAGGCGAGAAGGAAGAGCTGTCGTACACCATGCTGCCATCGACGTTCATCCAATGCAGTGCCACGGTGCGTCTGCTCGACATGTTCCGTGCGCGCAACGCCATCCCGGACGGCGCGCTCGTCCTCGTACAGGTCCATTCGACGGACCTTGATCCGTCGAGTGGTAGGACGGCAGACCTTCTCTCTGGGATGACTCCCCACACGGACGGCTCTGACGTCGCCATGATCACCTGTTTGCGTCGTCGTAACGTCGCTGCCGCACGTAACGCTTTCGTGCACGACAAGGCCGGTACGAGCCATGTTATTCCACCGATCACCCTCGCCGAGGGCGAAGCAGTGCTGTGGGATGACAACAAGATGTTCCATGTGCTTGAGCCAGCAAAACTGGAGGACGACACCCGCCCCGGAAACCGTACTGTCATGATAGCTCTGTACCCCGCTAACCGCTACGTCACTGGCGAGGAAAATCCAAACAACCGCCTCTCTTTGATCCCGGCCCCTGAGATGGAAAACGAGAAGACTAACAAGAAGGAGACGACAAACGTGAGAAAAACGCCGTTGTTTACCAGCTTCGTACCGTCCACAAACGACGATGTTAGCACCGTGTTTGATATCAACTGCTGTACCAGTTCTTCTTTGGGAAAAACCACTTCATTCTCCCCGTCACAAAACTCAACTGCTTCCATACCAACCACCGTACCAGAGCTCATGCATCCTGAAACGACAACCTCATCGATGCGCGCCCCGCCCATGTTCACGACGTTCGTGCGCGCGCAGGACGAGAATATGCAGACCGTGTTTGGGCCTGAGGACGCGGGCGGCCCTGGCTCGAGCAAGCCGGTCGACAAGGCGGCGAACGTGCGCGGCCCGCCCATGTTCACGACGTTCGTGGGCGCGCAGGATAAGAAGATGCAGAGTGTGTTTGTTGGCGTTGCGAAGCCACAGTGACTAGGGATTGTGCTTGTGCATGGGTGCTGTTTTTTCCTACGGCGTTCAATTCAGTCGTGCTCTTCAAACTTTGGGAGACCAGTATGAAAGAGATGGACGAAAGCGAAATGTTTTTCTGATTTGGAAACAAACGCGTGAACGAAAGCAGTTTATTGGCGCTTCATACATTTTTTTTTGCTGGGTGAACACGATCATGTATTTGATGAAAATCATTCTACCGGGCTACAGTAGGTTCGAAAATAGTGCGGAATAGTTTACTGGACCAGAGCCAATAGCACTAAATTATGAAGCGGGGAACATTGCAGTCGACTCTGGCTAATCGAAAGGGGTCTGGAGAGGCAGCTGTGAACGTCCGGCTGCTTTCGTCTCACTCCTAGCTTCAGTCATCATCATCTGTCCCTCGGTCTCTCTCCTTACTCGCTCTCTTCCTATGTCTGCTTCGCCAATCAAACACGGATGCATCCAACAAACTGTCTCGGCGGACAACGCTATATGAATGATAACAAAACTGGTCCCTACTGACGTTTTCGTTTCCTTGAACATTGGTTATTGGTCAGACGTATAGGCATGGACGCGGGAACATAGGCAGGGAAAAGCCAACGGAGGGGCCCGAACGATGGTTTCGAAGGGGGAGGAGGAGGGAGGAGCGGTAACGACGGTCACGGAGTATCTCTGAGACAAAGGGGCGCAAGAAATGGTTGCGAAGGAGGGAAATCGTGAGCAAGACGGGCTCAGAAGGAGCGAAAGGGGACAAGGGAGCGCACATACGCAACGCTCGAGGTCAACAGACTGGGAAGAAATGCAACGCTGTGCCACAGCTCTTGAGGCAAACAGGAATCAAGGTAGGTTCCGTGAGATTTGCGTGCGTGTGCCGAGCGACCAGAGACCGACTTAAACAGGTAAAAGAATTAAAACTAGACCTGTTTGCACTTGCAAATATCTTAGGGTCTACACATGCCACACCAGTGCACCAGTTTAGAGAACAGCTTAGTTACATATATTAATGAATACTTCGTGTACAGACGAGCATTCATTGAACTACATTTTATAATCATCCGAAATTGTTGCTTATTATTTTTATGAAATCCTTAATACTTTATTAAAATTCTAGAAATCGAAGAACAAGTACTTTCGAATAACTATTTAATAACCATCAAACGTAATTTATTGTTTTATCCGAACTTTCAAATCACAATTAAGATATTTTTGAAAATAAACATACCCATATCTTCGTACTGATAAAACGTATATTTTTGATAAAAACTTTTTAAAGGCAATCGTCCGTTAACGGTAAATGCCTTCGAAAGAGTGAATGAAAGCTTGAAGAAAGATTGTACTTTTTTGATATTATGTTGATTTTAGGTCACTGGTTTTTAATAATTCCTGGGGTTTTTCTCTTTCTACAACTTTTTATTTTCAAAAGGCATTCCGTAAATTTATTTTACAGTAATTATAAGGCATTAAAATTTATGCGGTATAAATTTTATCAATAAGTTTGATACAAACGAATTAATGTGATAGTTCAACTAAAAGGCTTTTATTTTCTAGAACAGAAAACGTAATGAAAGATAGTATTTTTATATCTTCATGCACTATCTAGCTGCAACGCGGATGTAAAGAAAGCCTTTAAATTATCATGTTAGCCGTCTAAACTTAGAATTTAAACATTTAATTATCTATAAAATTCAAATTAAAACTTTGAAGACTCTTCAACTCTATATAATAAAATTTTGTCCCTTTATTTTCACGTGACGTGAAAATATTTAACGAAAATAAATGGCTCTAGTAAATAACTATATAAACCGTATTTGGGGTTTCAATCGACCTTGAATGCCTAAAGCGTGCTAAAATTCGGCATTTGATCAAAATATTTCAATTTAATAGTACATGGTGATTATTTTATCCATTTTATCAATATATTGATATAATTTATTACCTCATGTTTCTTCCCCTTCTTAACAAACAAACAATGTAAAACTAAATTTATCAAATAAATTTAGAAGGAGGCGAACAAATGAAAATACCTATTTCACTTTCAGTTTTTCGATTATCTTATGAAACTTGGATTGCAAAAGTTTCATATATGAACTATGTTCAAAAGAACATGAAATATTTAAAACTTTATGTATACTATACTTGTATGCATATAAGAAATATATATAATATAATTATTTTATTTCAAGATCCCGAAATTCTCATTATTTTTAAATTTATAATAAATTAATCAAGCCGCGTGATATTGGATTTAGGTTTCGTTGCTAAAGTTTATTCGTTTCATTTCAGTTTGGAAAAAGTTCAAAAACTTGCCCTCGTTACCAGGGGCGCCATAAATATTATTTCCACCCACTGCAATAAAGTTTCAATTGCAATGAGTATTGCAATACTCTATTCTTATTGCAATATATATTGCAATACCATTTTTGCAATAATTATTGCAATACTCTTTCATTTTTGCAATACTCATTGCAATAACTCAGCTGTTCGGCAATAATTATTTCAATAATTTCAAATAAAACAATACTTATTCCAATACTTTAGCCGTACAGAAATATGTATTGCAATACTTTTCAATAGCGCAATACATATTCCAATATTATAGATCAACCGCAGTATGTATGGCAATATTTTATCTGGACTGCAATATGTATTGCAATATTTTGAGTTTTTGCAATATGTACTGCAATACGTTTAATATTTTCAATATTGCATGGATTAGTGGAAAACCATACGATTAATATATTTCGCACTGATCTTAATCTATGCAACTTAACTTGCAACTTTCAGTTCCCTCTGTAACAGATTTGAGACAAGTATTAATTGAACACGACAGTTCTTTTGCTTTTCAAGCGAACTAACAGTAGTTCCTACAGCTTTCAATATAGTGTTTCCAACTTCTGCATGCCTTTGTAACACAGAATAAGAAAAAGGTCTAAACTATGCTTCATGAAAATTCATATCAAGACTTTAAAGATTGTAAAAAACATCACACTCGGACTAAACATTACAAATCACTCCTGGTCGTTCAGATCACTATAATAAGGTTCAAATTCGACTTGACGATTGCGCTTCTAAAGTGCTTTCTTGCAGTGTTATAATACAGAAGAGCGAAGAGCTTCAGCCGCAACTTCCTCGCCTCAAAGTCTCTCGCTATACTTCAGAAACGTTATATATTATAACATGAGCGGCTTCAGATTATTGCGCGTGTCACTAAAGATTTGCGTAGCAGACATCCAGATACATTCTACTGCAGATCACAGCACAAAGTCCGTAGAGGCATAACGCTCGATGTCATCAAACTTTCGGCGCTTCCTGAGCCTTTCCTCCATTGAAATTTCGTCGTCACTGTCAACTTACAAATCGTAAGCATATATTTCTTTCAGAAGCATTTAAAAGGAAGCTTTCTCTGCTACTGTCTGCTCTTTTGCCTCTTTTTCCTGAATTTTCATTACTACAATCTTGAATGCCGGGTTAGTGCTATGGTGCGAATTGACCGAAGATACTCGTCTCCGAAAGCACGTTTGTGTAGTTTTTTTTTTGATTCAGCTTCTGTTCGGCTTTCTGATTTTTTTCAAAGAGTATGTGAACATCTCCACGCCAAGAAGACAGAGTCCTGTTCCTGGTTTGCAGTATGTTTGTTACAGCGTTGATTTGGGAGAGCATGGACTGCGACTTAGAGCGATTTGGGACGAAATTTGAACTGCGGTCAATGGGAATTGATTAATTGTGATTATTGCTAGCATCGAGAAGTTATTGTCGGATGCGCAAATGAGCATGTGACTTTTGCCTGACTAACGCTTCGCATTCGGTGTGATTCAATTCAGATCGGTAAGGTTTCGTAGGATGGCGGCATTTTTCACGGAACCTTTGGCAACGGAAATTGTATTGTGGACAGAAGCGATTTGTTTGTCGACGTCAGGCATTCTGGAAACGATTTTGTTCACCTGTAGGTTCAGCTTATGATTGAGACACCCAATTAGCGGCTTCAAGCAGTCGCTAGACAGCTTAAGATTGGTGTTGCAGTTGTCGCTAATGAAGAAAACGGTTCAATCGTCGAAGTCACATCCAATGTAGGAAATGTTGTCTCGCATTATCTTCAAGTGAGTAGCTGCATTGATATGTACAGCCTCATGCTTACATGTGTCGTTTTCGTTACCCTTGGCGTCTTTGTCGTCGTCTGCAGCTGTTTCCATCGGCGACAGTGCGATCAGTGAAAGCTGCGGGACGAACCAAGTTGTACAGTATTCCCCCACTATTCGCATGCAAGTTGAGCAAGAGGGTTTTTATGCCCATAGCGGGGGTATGCAGACGACGGGGGATGGGTGCTTTGCCTTTACTTACGCACAAAATGGTCCAGAATTTTGGTCTGCTTCATGCCACGTTGTTTCTCCAGCCGTAGTTTGCGTTGGAAGTCGCAGAACGCCTGACGGAAATCGACACTGAGTGGTGCGTGACTTTCCAGGACAGCGCGTGCAATAGCAAGGCTCTGCAACTGCTGCTCAACGGTGTAGACTACATTCTCAGCTTCAATTCTCTCTCCTTCGTGTTCCACATACTCACCTTCCTCAACAACAGCCACCTTACGCACTAGGTCATCATAGTTAACGCGCTCCAATACATTGTCCTCCTCCTCTGGGTTCAAAAAGTTCTGTAGACTAGCGTTAGTCACAGTCACTCCGTGCTCATGGGCATCCCTCTGCAAATGTTCCATTGTCTCCCTTTCCACCTCCTTCTCAAAATTACGTCCCAGATCACCGGCTTGATAAAAGCAATGAGTAATGCAGTTGAGAATAACATCCGCCGGACAACTAGCCCACTCCTCCACTGTCCACTACAAAGCTGTCAGTACATCTATGTTGTAAATTGATTTCTTACCGGCGTCAATATTGTCGAAAATTATAAAGAATATCCGACGACGAAACTTTTCCTTGACCCACGCGATAATACTAGCATCTAGCGGCTGAACTTTGATGGTTGTATTGGGTGGAAGAAATTCAACCCTTACGTGATCTAGCTTTGGAAGTGCGTCCTTCTTACCGTAAGCGGAGCAATTGTCGACCAGAAATAAAATCTTGCGACCAGGCGTGCGACCCACATAACGATCCAATCGATCAAGCCACGCAAATAATAGCTCCTTTGCCATAAAAGCCTTCTTGTTCGAATGGTAATCGAAACCGAGCTCTTGACCCATATTAACTTTGACGGCGTGCGGCTTGTGCGCTTTGCCGATGATCATTAACGGCATGCGCTCAGTCCCTTCGTAATTACAGCACGCGAGAAACGAGATACGAGCCTTTTCCTTCTTGAACCCCGACACGGGCCCCTGTGACAGCGTGCAACTAGGTGGTTGCCTGTAGAACAGTCCGAACTCATCTGCATTCCAGACGTCAGCATGGGCATATTTGGAAACTATGCAAAGCAGGCGCGGCATCTCTAGACGAATTTCCTCATCGTCTGCACTCATTGCCTCGCCGTGCACGCGGAGGAACCGCAAGTCAAACCGCTCCTTGGACCGCTCAAGCCATCCTTTCGAGAACTTGAGCACAATGTGTTTGTCGTCGGGAAGCGAGCGGTTCACATCTTCTACCAGCCTTTCAGCTTGGTGCCTAATTACAGCACTGATAAGTAAGACACCTTTATTGTTCTTCTCGCACACCCAGAGAAACAGGGCATCCTCGAGACGCGGGGCGGCCGCCTCTCGCCTGCGTTTCTTTGACGCGCTGCCGTTCATAGGCAGCGTAGTATACGTGTCTGCATCACGCAGGTTGCGACTGATCATGGACTGGCTCGG
>JAVCKV010410659.1:0-12660 GCA_032274145.1 Herpochondria borealis | reverse complement strand
CTGTTGCAGAGTAGGAATACTTGTTTCGGAGCTTCCCGGGATGTTCTTGAAATACAACGAAATCATAGAAAACAATTTTCTGCCATACTTACACCATCCATCAATAATCAAAGCGCCATTCATGTTATCTACGTCTACGGATCTCAACAAATGCAATCATTTCCATGAAAGATTACTTAATTTTCTCAGGTTTTGCTACAAATTTGAAGCGCAAAAACACTGCAATCTTTTCCTAGAATGATCGAAAATTGTTTCCTATAAAAAATGTTGAGGCGAAAGTAACTGTTCAACTTTTTTTCTTACTCAGAGAGAACATCAAACCGGAAGTGTTCTCGAATTTTGTGACCGGAAAGCTACGCAGACGCGGAAGATTCCTCATTTAAAATCTCTAGAATCTCCTCCTGCTCAGTGCTACTTGTAACCCTGCCGTAACTGGAGCTCAGGTGAGCATACGGATTTTTATATCCACTTGTATCCTGGAATTTTATCAAAAGGCTTGAGCAGGTAGGTTTGGGGCACTTCAACATCAGAAACGTTCGCGTTGCGCCATTCACGTCTTGGATTTCGCGCTTAAAAAACTTTGTTAACGCCTCGACGATCTTTTTCTCGTCACAGGCATGTTTCGGCCGAACACGAAAGATACCGGAGACACTGAGATCGCAATTCAAGGGGTACGAAGGAGATTTTCCACGGGAAGAGACGTCATCCCTTTCATAGCAAAACGTCGCGGCAGTGAACACTACCACTGCTGTCGTAAATTTACGTGATGGGACCCAGGAAAGACTATCCTCAATATTTTGCAATATTTATTGCAATAATGTCCGGGAGCTAAATTATTATTCCAATTTTTTAAAACTTTTCAAGAACTATTTGCAATAATGTTATTAAAATTAATTGCAATAGCAATTTATTGCACCGGGTCCGTGCCTTGTTCCCATCTTTGAAAGGTAAGGAGACCTCTTCTTGCATTTCATGGGCTCCTTCTGCATTCAATCTTCGTAATGGCGTCCGCCTTCCGTCTGATCTTGTCTTTTATTGGAAAACCAGCCATAAATGAGGCGTTTGGCTGTAAAAACCCAGACCTTGGTGCGACAGAAGAGATCGCTAAAAAGTTAATTGTCATTGATATTGGCCATGCACAGTTAAATTTTGAGGAAACTATTGGTTTTTCTTGTTCTGTGTGCTGGGAAAAGTGTTTATCCTAGAGCATGAAGACGAAAATACCAGAGGGAAGGCTATAGAATATGAATACACGTCCGCAATTCCTCTTAAATCAAACGGTGCGAGCAAAGCATTTTCCACTGTCGGAAAGATGCTAAAGATTAATCGGATCGCATCTGAAGTCAGGTGGGGACCAGACTTCTGAGAAATTTCTCTTTTAAAAATTCTGAATACAAGTAGATTGACCGGGTATGAGTACATAGTGAATTTTTGAGCAATGGTGATAAATACGAGTTGGTACAGTGGTTGCAAGAATCGCTTGAAACACCATCTTAGACCTCATGCGAAATAAAACGATGTGCACGGGAGACGTCCGTCAAGTCCATACAGAGGTCGATCGTATCTCATGCAAGTACTTCCTCTGCTTCTCCTTCTCTTTCCAATTTTAGTTGCATACACATTGAAACGTTTCGGATGCTTGGCTCGAGTCTTGATGGTGGAATTTTTTGTTGGTTTTGTGTTCCGAGAACGCCGCATTGCACGCGTCTGTGAAGATCTTCAGTCCACACTGCTCGCGTTTTCACTTTGGTTGCTAGATTGAGGCTGTCGCGCTGCGAATGGTACATTGCCCCGGGACGATCGTTCGGAAAATCTTGTGAGTTCGTGAACCGGTTGATTTTGAAATTGGTCGTGTTGCATGAGAAAAAAGGCTTTTGCCTTGGCGAACTGGTGAGGTATGCAGCTGCAGTGGCCGGAAAATTAAAAGGCGCGGGAAAAAGGGAGGAACTTTTGTAAAATTTTGAGAGGCTGGAAGAGATAACTGAAGGCAAATTATGGCATACCTCAGGCCATAGTAAGGGCCTGTCCCGTCATTTATCTTGAAAATTTTAAAAATTGTTTAGTGTTAAAAATGAGCTGTCATTTCCAATTTAATTTTATAAATATCAGAGTGGTCTTCTGTTACACCGTGCACAGTAAAAAAATGTTAACTAAAGTACGGTAGTGAAAAGTACAATGCGGGCTAAACCGCTTCACCCACCTCCCTCGACCGCTCCTACCCTCACCGGCCTCCATCAAGTCCCTGGCGTCTTCCACCGCGCCTGCAACGCCCGCAATGCGCACAGTCTTGTCTTCGGTGGCCACCGTCCCGCGCTCCTCGAAACCTCCCCAACCGACGCTCCCTCGACTCCCCGAGTGTTCGAATTTTCGTCGGCGGCCGGGCTGCCTGCACCGCTCCCCCCCGAAACCAACGTACCCCCGAAACCGAGATCCACCAACATCAAGGCCGACGCCGTCCGGCCCACAGGCCGATATCTGCTAGCCAAGAATGTTTTTGTGTCCGGTCTCTTTCTCGCTCTCCCCCGCTTATATCCATCACCTTGGCAGCCACGCCTTGCAGCCCGCCTCCCAACCCTCGCCGACATCGATCAACGTAACAGCGCTCGATCTCCTCAAAAGCCGCCACTCCATCGCCCTGCGGCACGCCAACGTCATCCATTTAACGACAGTTCCGTACAGTCTGCCGTCCTGCAAGCACAACCCTCGAAGCCATCCATCGGATTTGCCACCCCGCCCTGCGGAAGGCCGCCTGAGTCTAGCCAAAATCCTCACAGCGCTCGCCCTTCTGCCTGCCACCCCCTCTTCCGCCAGCCATCAACCTCGCTGCGGCAGCATTGCGTCCAGCCTCTAACACCCGCTTAACCACAAGTTCGTGGTGTCCATCGTCTTTCTCGGCCGCTCCTCGCTTCCATACATTCATTTGGCGGCCCCTGTCCTGTGACCCGCCGCCAAACCATCGCCGCCATCTATAAACACCACAAAGGAAGATAGACGGGAGAAGAACAAAGCAAGAAAGAGGGAGGATGACCCTGGATCAAGCTCTTGGACTTTTGTAGCAGATTGAATTTAGTTAATTTCTCAATTTATAGTATATGGGTACAATATATGTGGCACATTACCACCGCATTCATGTACCATATAGTGTACGCCAAGGTAGTCCTGAGACACGTGTAGTGTATGTAGTTTTCTATATAAGCTGCGCTGTGTCTCACCACGCGAGCGCACGTAAAATGATAACTTACCTTCCTATCTTCGTTCCGCGAGCTGAAGAGCCGTGCGTCCCTTAAACCTCCTTTTATCCCGTCCCAGAGCATTTTGTAAGTGTGATCTGGTGACTCCCGCGTTATCCCTTGCGGGACAGTCATTATCCACCTCGCCCTTCTAGCAACCGTTGTTTGCCACCCCGTCCTTCTAGAGTCCGTCGTGCTCCACCTGTTCCCCTTTAGCGATCGTCGTTCGCGCCCCGTCTCAGCGTCCCTTTCTCGCGCCCTTCGTGAGTGTTCCTTGCCCTAGGCCGCTTTTCTACCGCCCTTTGCTACCGTCCCGACCGAGCTGTCCCACAGGCTTTAAAACCCTGGTTCACCGACTCCTCAGTCTTTTTCTACTAGCTTTCGAGCTATCAAAACCTATCCTCTACGTTGCAGTAGAGGGTACTCACATAGAATTAGTCTTCACATAAAACAGCTAGAACCCCTGGGTTAAGGATTTTTTTATACGTAGCTAGACTTATTCTACTACAACTTTATTCTGCTTTCGCTGGCGTCGGGCTCACGATATGGGCGGCGCAGGCCGCTTTGAGAGCTGGACGAGGTAAGCAGACTGATGTTTTACCTGGAACCGAGATAAGGCGGCGGTGGGATATGAGTGGGCAGTCGCTGTTTAAGCAGAAGGCGGGACGCTATTCGGCCCAGCTTTATGTACTAACAATTTGCGCGACGCGCGCTCATGCGCGGAGGACGTCGGTATCAGTTTTAATGTACATGTTTAACGACACGGGCAAACCCTCCACGAGTAAGTGAACGGCGAACTGCTCCGGGGCGGGCGAACTGTGGTGAGTGGTCGTCTGTCCATGGTGCACGACGACCTTCGTAGTCGCGGTATTTGGCCCTGCGCGTCTAAAGGGCCCCTGCTGTAATTATCCGTCGCTACGGTGCACTACCACGGAAGCGCGGCGGCCAGAGAGTTCAGCAGCAGGGAGAAGAGGGCTCGTAGCAGCTCGTCGCTCGCGGCGCTAAGCTTTGCTTATGCATAAAGTTCAACGCGTGGGATAACGCAGTCGAATTGGCACAAAAACGCGCGCGGGCTTCGAGTAGAAGCAGAAACGGAGCCAGCGGGGGTGGGCCGGGCCGCGAGCTAGACAGGTCGACATCGCTTCGTTTTGTCGGGAAGAAACTGGCGCTCTTTGAGGGGACGAGGAGACATACAGAAAGGTGATGAGCGCGTAGAACTGCGGCAAGCGGTTAAGGTCTATGGGATGGTGTGAGAAATCAGGGTGAAGATGTCAGCGCAGAGGTTCAGGCGCACGGTCAAGTTTTGTGAAGAGGGCGAGCCGTGCGGTCGTGTGCCGAAAAGGACAGCCAATTTAGGGCGAGTAGATGGGTACCGAATACGGCGTGCAACAGCGAGGCCGAGGGCTTTTCAACTCGCAAGGCGTGTTGCATGGACGAAGGGTGGCGTTAATTCCACCGTTCTGACTCCGTTGCTCTGCTCCACAGCTCATTTCTGCTTTGAGAATTTCTTCATGCATTGGAAAATCCCTGGCCACATGGCAGTTTTCTTGCTCTGTCACTCCAGAGTGGGAAATTAATCTGCTTTTCATGCCTGGTTCGCCATTCCTCCTGTAGCCAAGATTCCATCGCGTTATTGTGTCGTTCATACTTTTTTTCTATCCACGAACTTGCTCGATATGTTATGAGAACCGCAGAGAAAGAGGCCCCGGCGCTGCAGCTTCGATATCACTTGACGTCCAAGTCCAGGCTCGATAGTTTTTGGATTAAAACATTACAGAATACTACGGTGATCTGTGTACACGTGAGTTTCAACAGAATTCATGAGGAGGTGCCAATCTAGTTGAAGAAAGAAAAAATTGCAAATCCTTCTTTCTCAATAGTTGAACAGGTCCGAGCTGAACTCTTTAACTCAGATCCAAAAGAGCCATTGGACTTTGCGTTGCTGTTCCTGATCTTTGTGAAGCTCATTTGTATCACATTGAGTCACCATCGCTGTCAATAGCAGAAAAATTCTGGCTACGTATAAAAAAAAGTTCTAGAATTTGGTGATCTCCGTTTTATATCTGAATACTACTGGAATCTATAGTATTACCTACTGGTGTATGTAGCGGGAAAAAATGACAGCTCGAAAGCTAATAAAAGGCGACTGAGAAATCGTTAGTACAGGGTTGTAAGGCGTGTTGGACAGCTCGGACGAGACGGTAGAACGGAGACGATAGATAAGGGAGCCAAGGGCGAAGGTGCGCACGATGAGCGCTGAAAAGGGGATGATGGAGAGGGGGGTGGGAACGACAGTCGCTAAAAGGGGGCCGGTGGAGCACGACGGGCTCTGAAGGGGACAGAGGCGCACTACGGGCGCGGAAAGATGGACGGTGGAGAACTTCGGTCTCTGAAGGGGACGAGCGAGCACAACGAGCTCAAAGGGGAACAACTGGAGCCACCAGAGCACACTTACTAGATGCTCTGGGACGGGGACTGAGGGGTTCAATGGACTCAGGGCGCTGCAGCTTGCGGAACGAAGAGAGGAAGTTAATTATCATTTATTGTGCGCTCGCGTAGTGAGACGGGGGACGGCTTATATAGGATAAAAATAAACTACACCTGTCTCAGAGCGACTACCATAGAACATACTATATGGCTAATATATGGTGGTAACTGGTAACCATATATTAAACCTATGTACTAAAAATAATTTGACAAGAATTACTTCTACTACATTCCCCGCGAAAGAAGCGGACAATATATCATCCAACTTTTTGAAATTAATTTTTTAATTAAACTAAAGTAATTCAACAGTATAAATCAAAAATAGGGAGATACGTTTCTGCTCAAGGGAAAATCTTGACCAAAAAAACTCTAATGTGTCTCAGAATTTTCAATTAATTTTATGTAGTCATCCCGGCGAGTCGGATGATTTTAGATTCAGACTAACCCGGCGTGAGATGCATCGGGTTTTAAAATTAAATTCACGAGTGTGCAGAGCAATCTCGCGACCATGGGGAGATCTCCCTTAGGGACACCGTGTCTCTAAGTAGCATATATGTACCGTGACAGTGTTACAGCCAGTTATTTTGCGGACCCAGAGGAGTGGCATTGGACGGTTTGAGTACCATTCAGTACGACAACTGAGGGTGCAATTTCTACAGGAAGCTGTATAGAAGTTAGTTATAAATAAAAGGTAGAGAGGTGGTTGAATTTTAGTTGAGAAGGTCAAGCGTTTTTATTAACTGTTCTCATAAACTCCCAAACTCTCTACTCTTTTTCCATTTTACTGAGGATGTCACACCCTCTTCCTCTCATAGAGCCGGGCTCAAGCGCAAGATTCGTCATCTTCGCCTATCTCGGGAGAGGTCGAGTTCCAACATATGTGAGTGAGTCTTTCCACCGTGTCGCTCGCACGGATTGTAGTTGGACGGCTGTCCATAAATGCAAGAGGAGCCAGCCATCATTCGCAGTTCAGGTGGACAGTCACTCGCGTATAATAACGAACAGGGACCGCGTGCCCGCAACGTACGCTTTATACATGGCATAAGTTCGCTGGGGACGCGAGCGCCAGTACGTCACTGATATATACAAGCTACACCGCTGGGAGGGCTTCAAAGATTACGGGGAGGCGCATGTGGACCTTTTGTGCTACATTGGTCCCATCGTCTCCCCTTCGCGCCGAGGTACGCTGTACATGACGGATTTCTTGGAGCCAAGTGATCCACGTACGCCGGATGCGACGTACAATATGCTGCTGTGTATGCGCGCCTTCGAGAGGAAGAAGCACCACAGAACTTTGCACTTGATTCCGCGGCACTGCCAGGAAAAGTGCCTACAAAGACAGGTATGTATTCGGCTGTTTGCGCTGGCTCCTACCAGGTGGGACGGACTGGAGGCCCCGTATAGCATGCGCCCGGAGCTTCTGCTCTCTGTGGCCTACATTGGACAACCTCTTTCGGACGATCCCTTAGATCCCACTTTTTGGATCGTCCGAACAGAGTGGGCGGTGTAGATATGTATGGAACTCCTTATACAGGCCCGGGTCGGGCGTCTGTATTGGATATCCGAGGGTATACGTGACGAAATCCAGAGATTGATTGTCGGTTATGCGTTTGCCGACTGCGGAGGTACCTTGGTAGAAGATTTATGCGAGCCGCTGAGCTTTTTTGATGCGCTGCGTGGGTCTGACTGTCCTTCCGAGTTCCGGTACTCAAAGCCAGACCGCACAACCAGACTCTTGTCTTCGAGTCGGGGGATTTCGTTCCCTTCGACCTGGAGACGTCATGTGTGCTCTACAGGGAAGTATTATTCGTTCCTTGCGACGAGCATGGTGGACTGCCTGAGGTCATAGATGACCATGGCCCTGGTTTCTATGGGTCCACGAATTGTTTATCCACAGAGATATGTTGGACAGGGTTCTCTCGTGGGCTGGACGCGGTTTATCACACTTGTGAGAAATCCAGGACGGTATTTGCCAGTCGTGATACCATTTCTCGTGCTCGTCGCCGCGAGGCGAGACAGGGCGATGAAAACGCAAAAGTTGATTCGGGCGAACGTGGGAGAGAGCGCGGGGTAGTCATTCGTGTTGGGACACGCCATCGCTCTGCACAAGTTTGTGACATTCATAGTTGGGAAGTCGCTGTTGCGTCTCAGCGGACTGGGGTTGATGGAAACGAACAGCGGATGGAAGTTGACTGCGTTGTTGGGACGGCCCACGGGGGTTCGTCATGTGGTACAACTGATAGTCGAGTTGAAACAAAATCAGGTGTTTCTGTGTCCCGTGCAACCCCCGAGTCGCGGCAGTTGTTGCCCCGCGACAAGAAGATGGTGGAAGTTGATACCAGTCAGGCTGTGACTGTTGTTGCACCAGTCCCAGCTACTTCTACTGAAGATCGCATTGTCTTACGCCTGACGCTGCTGTTGCAGCGCATCTGCTCGAGATCGTGCGACGTTTAGCCTTCCCAAACAGGGGACGGTATGGGCTACTGAGAGTTCCTTGTCGCTCTGGGAGATTGAATACAGCGAAGTGTACTGCAGGTAGTACTTCGAAGACCCGTCAGTTCAGTGCTGGAGACGTCCTTATCCCTGTTATTGATTTAACTGGGGATAGTGATGAGGAGGAACACGCGACCAAAGTGAGAGGAGCGGCACCTCGTATTGCCCTCGCTATGAAGCGCGAGGTAGTGGAGGCACGGGTGGCTCTTGAGGAGAAAGAGGTCGACCCGGAGTATGTAGCTGAAGACCCTGAGGTCCATGAAGAAGACAGAGACTATTTAAATCGCTATTAGTTTAAGTGCTTTTTGCACATAGCAGCTAGTGGTTTGTTAGTTGTTCTTATTAAACGATTTAACGTCGTACTAGAGACGGCAGGGGTTTTATGTCGTTGCCGTTTCGGTGCGAAGCAGTCTGAAAAATATTTAGATGAATAAAATAAATGTTTAACAATTTCCTTAGTAGTACACACGGATTATAGGTTAGGATAATCGTTAGAATGTTTTTTGGGAAAATATTAACGATATGTGCAAATATGTATAACAGTATATAGGGTATAGTCTTCCCGATTTAAGCGCAAATTACCATCACAAGGAATTTGCAAGAGGACGTGAATTATTTTTGAGATAGTACTGATGTACCCTCCTTCGGGGAAGATACTGAGCGTATTCTTTCGTATCGGACTGTTGGCTTGAGTAAATCCAACGCACTCTATATTTCGCTCGCTGTCTGTCGAATGAAACTATAAAAGGTCGCCTGAATAGAGGCGGATTCTATGCGTCTCGCTCCAGGGCGTGTACATCCGAAGTTGCCGGTTGTAATCGAGGAGAGGGACGATGTTTAAGAGGCGATGGTGCCTTTATTTTTGACAGGGCCGGTACGTCATGGGCCTTGTTTTTGTGCGGCTTCACTTTATGTGTAATCTATACTTCTCTGTAGATGTAGCCGATACTGTTTTTCTAATTGTGTCGGGCATGAGTCTAAGTGGAACGAGTGAGAGACGGTCGAATGAAACCGTACTGTCCGGTACGTCTGGTATGATTAACACTACGTAGCGGGCTGTAGGGTTGACCTTTACTATTTTTAATAATTCAGTAACCTCCTTGCGGAGTTTATGATCCGGCATTTCGGAATTGTTTGCTTCATGGCGTACGAAGACTAGATCGCCTTCTTTATTGATTCGATGAGACTGGCGAACCCGCTTGTCGAAGTTGATTTTATAACGGCGTTGAGCGCCTTCTAGTTTTCCGCCGGCTGTTTTCATTAAAATTTTAAGACGTATGAGAAAACGGCGTTTAGCCATAGTCGTCGTTAGAACTTAATGGTTTACCGTCTCACTCTTAGCCAAGGCTAAGTGGTTGTGTGGTAGGTTAGAATTAGATCGAACGGGGTATAACAGGTGGCTCGGTGAACTGTACAGTCATACCCGTAGGATATTGCGTGCATGAACTGGTCCCAATCGCGACCATGTTCACTACAGTAGCATTTGAGAGATTCTACTAAGGTTCAATCATATCGTTCTACCTGCCCGTTGGTTTGACGGTGGTAGGCAGAGGTGAATGCTTTTCTGATATTTAGAGTAGTACAGACAGCACTAAAGAAGGCCGCAGTAAACTGGGTATCGCGGTCATATTATAAATATGCTGTTTGCCCATAATGATAAACCCACTCCTTGCAAAAAGCTTGCGTTACTGCAAGAGAAGTTTTTGTACGCAAAAGACAGACCTGAGACATTTTACTGTATCGGTCTGTCATGCATAAAATATATTAATAGCCACCTTGGGTCCGCGTAGGGGCCCAAGGATTTCTACGGCTATATGTTACCCTGGCAGTTTGGCCGGGAACAATTTTAAAAATAACTGGTGCCTACGAAGTTTAATACGTCTCTTGGCACACTCGACACGATTTCGTTCCGCTGCAAAAGCGTCTATGGCCATGTCGGGCCAGTAGAACGTCATACGTAGAGTATAGTATAGTCTCGTACCTCTAGGATGACCAGCAGGCCTGGAGTAGTTAGAGATGTTTAGTATCCTCTGTCGTAGGATGAAGGGTACTACTACCTTTCTAGAGAAGTCTATCGGGTATCTTCTCTCTAAGAATCCGATATTTTTTATGTGTAATTCGTTACTTACACCGGAGTGTACTTGGTTTAAAAGAGAACGAGATAACTTATCCTCGGTCTGGTTTATGATTAACTCCTCCGTGCTGAGGGCTTATTGAGCAGCCGGGAGCACGGAGTTGATACCTATGGGACATTTACTGGGCGTGGCCAGGTCCACAGTACTATTACTAATATTTACAATGTTGTAAATATTATTAGTAGCAGTACTCTCTGTTCTGGACAGTCTAATTTCCTTCCAAAGGAGAAGATTAAAATTATTACGGTAGACTATGTACCGGTCAAGATTATCTTCATCGTCAATATCTTCTGTGACGTGTGACGTTATCTTTTTATGATCGTATTCCTTTGTAGCAATTTTAGAATTTAATACAGAGACTTCTAAGTCGGGAACAAAGTCTGTCTCACCAGACGTTGGTAATCGGGATAGGCCATCAGCTAGCTGATGTTTTATCCCATTTTATATTCAATTCAATAGTATAAGTTAATTCCAGTAAACGTAGATGCCATCTAGCGAGACGGCCAGATACGTCTGTAAAATCCAGTAGTCAGTTACGGCCTGGTGGTCAGTATAAATTTGGAAGAGTTATCCTTCCAAATAAGAGCGAAGGATCACTCCGAGACGTTACAGAGTAGTTTTTATCTGCTGAAATTAAGAAACGGCTCCAGTAGCCGATAGGGTGTCGTATGCCGTCCACGTGCGTTTCAAGAGGAAGAAACATATTTGATAACTGTAAGCATCTGTGTCGATACTGTACGGTAGATTCGGACGGGGTAGTGATAATATCAGAGGCGATATTTGTTCTTCTTTTAGCTCATTTATTTGCTCCTGGTTAAAGGGTAGCAAGTTTACAGGTTGATTTTTCTTTAGCAACGCATGCAGCGGGGCTGCAATGCGATAAAAAGTTAATTAGGAACCATATGTAAACATAGCATAGTCCTAGGAAGTATTTGATGTGTGTTTGAGTCTGAGGTATTATAAAATGCCTTACTGCCTCGATTTTCTATTGCGCTTCTGCCAGCTTTCCTGGAATTATCACGTGACCTAGATAGTCCACTTGGTTTTTAAAGAACTTGCATTTCTTTGGTTTTGAAGAGAACCCTGCGTTCTTGAGACAGAACTGTATTTTCTCTACCTGTCCCAGGTGCTATTTGAATTATTTAGAGAAGATTATCACATCGTCTAGGTAGACTAGACAATGATTCTATCAACAATTATTAAGACCAATATCCATTGTTCTTTTGTGTAGCTGGGGCGTTGCATAGCCCAAATGAATTTTTTATACTTAAAATACCCTTCGTGGCGGACGAAGGCTGTTTTGGGTCTGTCCTCCTCTCGGAGGTGAATCTGCCAGTAGCCGCAAGTAGCATCTACTGTAGAAAATAGACCGACTTTCGTAGAGATTCGAGGAACTCATCCATTTAAGGGAATAGATAACTGTCTTTTACAGTTGTTTTATTTAACCGGCGGTAGTCAACACAGAAGCGTTTCGTACCGTCGGGATTAGGAACTAGTGGGACTGGTGATTCCCACTCGCTCATGGAAGGTTAAATGACACCTAATTTTAGTTGCCTTTTTACTTTGTATCGTTGAATCCCACGATACTTTTAACCAGCCCTGTAGGGCTGACTACGGAAGAGCCTTTAATCAGGATCAGTATCGATTCTGTGAATTTTCTGTAGTCACTATGCCTAGATCTCCCGACCGCATAGTGTCAAAAGGTCTTTACCATAGATCTAACCAGCTTTTGTTGATCAGCAGTTTAGTGTCTGAGGTCAACATTATCTACTGTAAAATGTTTACCCTCAGTGATAGATTCCCCATCAGAAACTGGTGCTGAAAGAATTGTCTCTAGTACTTCCCTGGGTAAGAAAGGATAGCATAAGGGTCTCTGCATGTTTTTGAAATTAAACAGAGAGCCCTTGGTGTGTTCAGATGTAACATACGTGGTGATCTTCGATCGTCTTCCTGAACCATTTATGTTAATATTAGAAGTATTATTAAATTTCTGGTCCCTTAAAGATGTTGAATCCTGTACATTTCCCCCCGAAACATTGTTGCAGTTACCGCCGCATAGACAGCCGGTACAACGTGCCATGAGACAAGGATCGACTGTTATTGGGACGGGTTCTGTAGATTTATGTAAGTCATTTAATAGAACACGTTTACCCCTAAGTAGATTTTTTAAATAATTTTTGTTGCCAGTGGAGGTGTCAGGAAATTAGAAAATATGAACCTAATCATGGGGGCATCTGTTGCTGTTCCTATTATCTGGTTCTGAACGAGTATCACCTCGTGCAGTGAGAAATTAGCAATTTTATATAAATCTCTTT
>JAVCKV010410548.1:0-12665 GCA_032274145.1 Herpochondria borealis | reverse complement strand
AGGTATCCTATTAATCTTAGGTAAGATTAACTTCTAGTATTATGGACATTACATTGCCATACGGTATCTTTGATGTTTCTAAATAAAGTAGGCTATAAAATATGGTAGTGCTACAAATGCGCACTTTTATTTCGGAGATTACTCAACATTATTTAGTTTTTGATCATTAAGTGGTGCGCAAATACAGCATTATCTAAAATATTAATTTATGTTTCTAAATAAATGGTATCCTATACCTCTTGTCATAGTGTTAATGTATGTGGTAATCGTTAGAGGAAGGGGCTTAATTAGTGATGACGAGCTTCATTTTTTTTCAATAGCTCAATTATTATTAAGCTTATTCGTTATTATATCACTCGTCTTAAAAAATTCTTTTTTACCTATAACCATTAAAATTTGGTCTAGTTGTTTCATTTTAGGAGGGGGTCTAGGTTTATTAAGTGTAGTAATGTTTTTATTGATCGGTAGACATGAAAATATTGATATGTTTAAACTTCTGAATCATATTCTACATTTTGGTTTTGGTCTTGCTTTTTTTATGTACTTGAAGGAATCTATAAATAAAGAGGCTTTGAATAATTAATATTGGTGATTTTACTTGTGAAGTATACAGGGCGTGTCTTCGGATCTCCGTCAGCTTCCAGTTCCGTGCCAGAAAACTTTCAGCGTTTCTGTCACGGAGCTGGGTCTGGTTGCGGCCTCGTCACAGTCAGTCTTCAGTATGCCGTTAAAAATGGCATACTTCCACTGCCTCAAGTATGCGGCCTGCGAGGTCGCCTCAGTGCTGTTTTTGAAAATGTATTGTTATAAATAGTTGCTTCAAGAAGTGCCACTCCGCACTACGCGGCTAAACGCAGCACTGCCAGTCGTGCGCTCTACCGTCAGCTCTACACATGGCCAGCCCATCCGCTTTGCGGGTCTCTTATTTGAAGGTTTCCCAGACCTTCATTCCGATTATCATCGGAAATCGTTCAAGAATCTGTCAGCCCCCATCGCAGTCGGCCGCCGTGAATGTCAGCTCCTGCGTCGTTCCATCACTTTGTCCTTAATGAAATTTTGTTCTTGTTAAAAATGTACTTGGTCGTACAATATGAGATTGTGAATTTTCAGTGGTTAGTTACAACAATTTGAGGTAGCGATAATACCTACTTGCCCGGATGACCACATCATTCATTCCGCCCAATAACAACAACCTTAGCAACATCCCTCTCCCCAATCTCATTCTCCGCCTGCAAAAAATAAGTCCCTGCCATCAAACCCTCCGGAGCCCATAACAATTCATTCGTCCCAGAAGAAAAACCCTTATCCGCTAAAACCCCAAGTGGTCTCCCTAAAATATCATGTAGTGTCAATGTTATTTGTTGAGCATTGTTGCTAAAGATACTTAGCGTAGTCTCCGCTTCAATTGGATTTGGATAAACAGAAAGAGTCAATCCATTCACTGAAGAAGATGACAAATCAGCAATGCTAGAAAGAGGCACTTCCTCCGCCTCAATAAAACTATAATACACATCCTGCTCCCCATTAAACGTCGCCGCCCAAGCCAAGTGCGCCCCCTCATTGTCAGAAATCATATGATTATAATCGCCGATTTTATTTTGATTGGGCCATCCTAAGTGCGGATCAAAAGCATCAGACAATCGCTCATTTTCCGTCCAGGTCAAACCACCATCGAAGGAAGAAGCATAGTACAAAGAGGAGAGCACCGTTCCCGGATCATCACGGGTGTCGAGCCAGGTGACATCTATCCGGCCATTGGGCGCCACACTCATGGAACCGAACCATTGCCAGTTGGAACTATTATCATCTGTGTTAATTTGAATGGCTGCTGACCAGGTGAGTCCTCCATCGGTAGAGCGAGAAAACATCATGTCTGCAGGATCATTGTTATCATTTCTTCTGACGCTGGAAAGGAGATAGACATTCCCTCGGTCTGGGCCATCCGAATGATCGGTGGCTACCCAAACTTGCCCAAGCATTCCATTAGGATTAGGACCAGCGTAAAGCGCCTGCTCGCCTTTCAAATCTACCGTTACATTCGCTTCCCAATCAACCACTGCCGCCGGATCCTTGGCCGTAGTTGACTTCAATACTTTGAAACTAATTCCCCAACCTCCGCAAGCGTACAATTCGCCATCTGGACCAATGGCAAGTGTTCCCCTAGTCGGGTTGTCTGGAACAGTCGTGCAATTCTCAAAGGTCATCCCATTATCTATAGATCGGTTGAAAGAAGCATCGGGACAAGAAGAAATCTCTTCTTTCCAAAAAGCATAGATATGACCATTGGAATTGAGGCCCGTTTTATCAATAACCATCCATTGCTTGTCTCCACCAATAGCATAAGTTTTATCTTCCCAGTAAGCAGGATCATCTGTTCTGAAGACATCGCATTCATAATTTTGGCGCAAGCTGTGGTAATAAAAATTACCCTCGCTATCTGTATCCAATACTGGGTCAGAACGAAACAAGTCAGCTTCGATGGGTTCCCGTGCATTCCAGCTAAGTCCGCCATCTGTAGTGTAACCAATCCCAGCTTGTCGGAAGTTACTTTGAATGGTACCAAATTGCCGCCAGCCAACCGCCATCCGATCAGGATTGGTCGGGTCTATGGCTAGAGAAGGTTCGTTAGCCGCATCCCCGATGATATTGTTACCGAGAGAATCCACATTGACTTGTGTAATAGTGAAGAGACCAGTAGTGAAAGCATATGCAGGACCACGTACCTTTTCTGATTCGGGAACGTGGATGTAGGAATCGGTCATACTTTCATATTCGTAGTAGCGATCTATGTTTGTTGCGTTTAAGTCTTGTGCTATTGTAATTGTATTGTTGTAAAGTGAAAATAAAATTACAAACGCAAACTGGAGAAGGAGTCTTGTTTTGTTTTGGATGTTTTTCATGGTTTTGCTTTATGTTGTTGATAAGGTAAAGTGAAGATAGGGCGTTTTAATTGAAAATTGATAATTATTTAACGCACGGATTAGTGAAAGGTAACCGCAACTGTCTGCACTGAGCTTGTCGAATGGGAGGTAATGACTTAAATTAAGTTTTAAAATATCTACTATTTAACGTTCCGTCATTTCAGTGTTTTTTTTAAGAAAAGGAGCAATTAATTGGAGAGGAGGGATGAATTGTTACTGGAGTTTAATAGCCTGTAGGGCTAAGATTCCAAAGCCAGAGGCACCGCCTCTGGGAATGAAATAGCTGCGGTAGGCAGGCTACAGGCCTGCGATTCCGCGTCTCATGTTTGCGAAGGAATATAATACGGGGAATCGCAGGCCTACAGCCTGCCAAAGAAGCCTTGCCAGTGTCATGGGGCGATGCCCCATGTTATGGAATCACAGGCCTATAGCCTGAAAAGTAATGCAGTAAAAGTAGGGGCAGTGTTACAAATGGGCATTTTTATTTTGCCCCCCCCTCAGTATCATTGAGTTTTTGATCATTAAGTGATGCGCAAATACAGCACTATCGTCTTGTCAATAGTTAATTCACCGATATTCACTTCACTCAACAAACAAATTACGTGAAATAAATGTTCCACCTTTCAGTGCCACTTTTACATGGTAAAGGCCAGGAGGCAAAAAACGAATATCCATCTTTTGATTAAAGAAAAGGGAAGGGTTATTCAAAAGAACTACCTGTCCTAGATTATTGTACAGTGCCACTTCAGTAATTTGTTCTAAAGGAAGATCAGTCTCAATACTGAAAAAATGCTGTGTAGGATTTGGGAAGAGGCGAAATGTATAGTCATTGTTATTTATTTCTTCGGTGGGAATGGTAGTGACCGTAATAACATCAACGCAGCCATTTACATCTGTAGCAGTGATGCTATACTCTCCGGATGGAAGGTCTGTTGCAATTGAATCACTCGAAACATCAGGATTCCATTGGTATTCAATGTCTCCAAAAGTGCCACCTGTTGTATGAATACTAAGATAGCCGCTGTTGTCCATGGAATCAATGACTATGACAAGAGGATCGGGTTCGTCAATGCCAATTGAGATAGAGGTTGAGCAGCTATTCGCATCTGTTATTGTCACAACATAATTTCCCGAGGGGATATTTGTTAGTGTCGGACCATTAGTAGCAGCTGGGTCGCCCCACTGATACGAGTAGGCAGGTGTTCCCCCCGTAGCACCTACGTTAGCTTCTGCATCACTGTCTCCAAAGCAACTGGGCTCGGTAATGAAAATACTACTAATATCGAAACCGAGTGGTTCCGGTGCGCCAATACTAAAGAATACTACTGCTTCATTTGTACCATCTGTTACTGTTACAGATTGCTCGCCTTGGCAAAGTGCTGTGGCTGTTGACGTTGTGACATCTGAATATATTTCGCCAGAAGACCATTCAAAAGTATAGCTGTTGGGATTAGTACCTCCGGAGGCAAAAGCGGTGATTTGTCCATCACAGGGTATACCGAATGCACAAGAAACAGACTGGGTGTTTGCACTATCAAGAATAACATTAATTTGAGGCTGAGCGAATAATATTGAACTGGAAACAAATAATAGCAAGAAGGTAGAGAAAGCATTTTTAATTGTAAACATGTTGTTGTGTTTTAGTTTTGATTTAATAATGAGCTGTCATATTTTCATAAATATAAAAAACCACTACAGTTTAGCTCTGAATATAACAATAATAGTAAGCTGGCTTGCTCTTTTTGACAACTAATGGTAAGGCCGAAGCCTAAGTCAACTTAGTGTAATAAACAGCCATTCCTTTCGAATTCCCACCTTTTTTCCGTATACTATGGCAAACGTATGATACAATAAATGACTATAACCAAACTATTAGAACAAACCATAACGCTCCATAGCCTGGAGTTATATCTTATAAATCTACCCCAAGTTGGCGCTTTTAAATCCAGTATCGGAGCACGAAAATCTCGTGAAGCACTCATCATCAAATGGATAGATGCAGATGGCAGAGTCGGTTATGGCGAATGCGCCTGTCGACCAGATCCTCATTACTCAGTAGAGTACAGAGATGCAGCGGCGGATGTGATTCAACGTTTCGTGGCTCCATTTCTGAAAAAGGAACAAAGCTATGGGGATATTTTGAAGATCCTAAAAAAGGTTAGAGGTTGGAATTTTACGAAAGGAGCTTTGGAAGCAGCCGTTTTTCAGATTGCCCGCCAACAAGGGAGTTTCGATATGACGGAAATGATAGATGTTGATCCAATAGATAAAATTCCCGTTGGCATTTCCTTGGGTATTTATAGCGATAAAGGAGAATGCTACGAAGCCGTACAACAAGCAATTGCAGATGGTTTTCAACGATTGAAAT
This sequence comes from Herpochondria borealis, assembly GCA_032274145.1. NCBI lineage: Eukaryota > Rhodophyta > Florideophyceae > Ceramiales > Ceramiaceae > Herpochondria > Herpochondria borealis. The sequence continues at coordinate 7,376 of JAVCKV010410548.1, read as the reverse complement.
TTAAAATAGCACCGAACGTAGATACCGCGGTTTTCGATCACATCAACCCTTTGTTGTTTGATAACAATATGCACACGGGTTTCGATGCCAATGGTAGCTTTCAGGAAAAAGACCTAGATGCCTTCGCTTATTTTGCGAATACTTATCAAACGGTCATGGAACAACCTTTTCCACCAGATCGTTTTGATGTTTTGCTTGAAGCGAAACGACGGTTTCCGAAACTTCAGATTTGTGCAGATGAAGAAGTGAAGAATCTTGGCGATGTTATGAAACTCCATCAATTGAATGCCATTGATGAACTCAACTTGAAAGTCGGCAGGGTAGGGGGAATTACAAATAGTATAGAAATTTTAAATTATTGCAATAGCCAAAATATCCCTTGTTGGATTGGTGGCATGTTCGAAACAGGAATTGGACGTTTGGTGAATTTGGAATTTGCTTCCTTTTTACCAACCGCGAAAGCGCACGACTTAAGTCCTTCCGCTCGCTATTTCATAGAAGACATCATTAGCCCAGAAGTGACAATGAATAAAGGTTTTGTTGAAATGGAAACTTTGAAGGAATGTGCAGTTGTAGAAGAATTGTTAGGAAAGTATACAGAGGAGAAGAGAGTTGAGAAAATCGCCGAAGGCACCCCGCGATAAGTACATTCATATTGAAAAAATATATAAAAAGGATAGAATTTTTAAAATAAATAAATGCTCAGTTACATTATAAAAAACGCTAAAGTCTGCACTGGTCTTTTAGAAGACGCTAGTGTAAGAGACATCGGAATATCCGGTGATAAAATAGTATGTCTAACCGCTGGCGAAGAACTTCCTCCCGCTGAAAAAACAATTGACGGAACAGGAATGATTCTAGCCCCCGGTTTCATAGACCCTCACGCCTCCACTGGCTTTGGATACTTCTTTCCCAATGCCGCCGATCATAAATTATACCAAGGAATCACCACAGAAATTTTTGGAAACTGCGGCACCTCCCCAGCACCAATCGGCCCACATTTGATGGAGACGATGGACAAACTTTCGGAGAGCATCGGCTTTCCTTTTGATTGGACGACCATGGAGGAATACTTCGATCGCATCGAGAAAAAATTACAATTTAATATCGCAACATTGATCGGCCACAGCACATTGCGTGGTGGAAATATGGAGGATTGGAAAACACTGAAACCTGGACAGCTGGAGCAGATGGAACTGGCATTGGAAAAGGCGATGGACGAAGGAGGAATTGGTTTGTCTACCGGTTTGATTTATGCGCCTGGTTGCTTTGCAGAGATGGAAGAGATCGTGACATTGGCAAAAGCTACGGCTAAAAAAGGAGGTGTTTACGCTTCACATATTCGGGATGAACGAAACGGAATTGAAGAGGCGGTAACCGAAGCGCTGACCATCAGTGAGCGCGCCAATATCAGAACGCTCATCAGTCACCTCAAAGCGGCGGAGCAACAGAACTGGGGGAAGATTCCGAAAATTCTAAAACAGATTGAAGCCTTTAATGAAGCGCATCCTGATCTGCAAGCTGCGGTAGATGTTTATCCGTACACCGCTATTTCCACCAAGTTGCGCGCTTTCGTTCCCAACTATATTTTAAAAGATGGGATTGAGAATATTCCAGAAAAATTAAAAGATGCAAAAGTTCGTCAAGACATTGCCGATTGGATCATAGAACGTGATTACGACCTTAATCAGATGATGATTATCTCTGATGAATTTGAAGCGTATTTTGGAAAAACCGTTGCGGCAATTTCCAAAGAACAAGGGATATCAGAAGCTGAAACCATGTCGCAGATTCTATCAAAAAGTACGGAGACTTGGATCGTGTATCACTGTATCAGTCAGGAAGATATCGATGCGGCGATCCTTTGGCCAAAGGCGATGATCTGTACCGACTCCTGGAGTTATCCGGTAAACGCACCCGAATCTATTGGACAACCACATCCTAGATCCTTTGGCGCTTTTACCACTTTCTTAGAACGTTATGTCAAAGACTTGAAAGCGCTGACTTGGGAAGAGGCGATTCATAAAATCACCTATCTACCTGCGGAGTTTTTCCAATTGGCAAACCGTGGACAAATCGCAGAAAATTATCAGGCAGACTTGGTTTTGTTAAACCCGGAAACGCTAAAAGCAAATGCGACTTACACCGCTCCCAGAAGTATCTCGGATGGGGTAAGTCATTTATGGGTCAATGGAAAATTAGTGATTAAGGAAGGAGCGATTCAGGATGGAAATCCAGGAAGGGTATTGACACTGAAAAAGCAAGAGGCGAACATTATTTAAATACAAAGTGATAAAACGATGCAAATATCAAATGCTAGCCCTGAAGATTATCCTAAAATCGCCGCGATTTACAATGAGTACATTTCGCTCGGCAACGCAACGATGGAAGAAAAAATCCACGACGAAAAGGACATTGCGGCTTGGGTGAAAAAATTTAACGAAAGAGAAAAACTCTATGTGATGAAGACGGAAAAAGGGGCGATTGGTTGGGGTATTATAAAAAGATATAGTGATAGAAATGGCTATCGATTCGCAGGAGAAACTGCGGTTTATCTCACGGCTGATGAAATTGGAAAAGGCTATGGTAGTCAAATGAAAAGATTCCTGATTGAGGAGTGTAAAAAATTAGAATACGGACATTTAGTCGCTAAAATATTTGCGAAGAACGAAGCAAGTATTCAATATAATTTGAAACTAGGATACACGATAGTAGGAACGCAAGATCGAATTGGATTCAGGAATAATGAGTGGCAAGGAGTAACAATTTTACAATTACTGCTATGAGCTTATTAACAAGGTTCTTAAACAGACTCTGGAGGAGTCAACCCCACATTAGCCAAGAGTCGCAACTCCTGGCGAACGCGCGAAAAAAAACGCGTAAAACGTGCATAACACACACGACACACAACACATAAAAGACGCATAAATAAGAAATAAAATAAAACAATAATATTATGAAGGTTCAAACCCTATCGAAAGGATTAGATTTATTGGTTGAAAAGCTAAGTACTGCAGTAGCAACAGAAGGAAATTTATCACCTTTACGTGCTGGCGAAATTGTTTCAGCAGCAAATATTACCGCCGAAGATTTGGCGCCCTACGCTGATTTTGACCATCCGGTTGCAGATTGTTATGGACGTAAGCTAGTGGTTGATAATGGCTGTTTCGAAGTGATGGTGATGTCCTGGAACCCAAGGCATTACTCCTCCATTCACAACCATGGTTACACGCAGTGGGGAGTGGTACAGGTATTTGGAAATACGCATCATCTGATTTTTCATGAGAAAGACAACGAGCTTCGTTTTTCCAGAAAGGAAATATTAACACCAGGTGGAGTCGTGAAGGTTAATAACAAATTTATCCATCAGATGGGCAACGCAACAAGTGATCGGTACATGACACTACACGTCTATGGTTGCAACGATAGAGATAAGGACGTTACTGCTGATGCTATGAATTATGATTTAGAATTTAATCGGATTTCTCGTACGACGGGTGGTGCCTTTTTTAATTTGCCGAAAGAAGAAATTTACGATTTCGAAACGGGGCCAAAGCCTACGAATGAGGTGCTCTTGCATTATTCTAATTTGCTTCTGAATTATTATGATCGCCAGCCGAATTCTGTAGAAATTGAGGAGTTGCAACAGAATATGTTGGACCGAATAGGAAAGCAAATTTTTGAGAACAATAAGCAATCTGGAGTGACGGTGGTGAAAGATACTTTTAGTCCTTCGTAGCGAATGAAGGCGCTCTGTTAGGCGCTTTTATATCCTTTCATTCAATGGTTGTTTGAACTTTGTGGCTTTGTGATTAATATCAATGTTAATCACAAAGCCTTTTTTATTTTCCACTCTCCTTCGGGAACTTTCTATCCCAGACTACAGTTTAGCTGACATCTAATAACCTTATTCTAAATCCACTCTAATGTCAGCCCGAAAGAAAATATCATTTTGTTTTTCGCAGTCCTGACAACCGTTCTAAATAATTGACACGGTTGTACAGTAGTTTAGGAATCCTTTAGGGGACTCCGCCTAAATGTACTGTAAACTAATTATTTAATGATGAATCCTTGTGACTCATCAAACGGAATCCTTATGTCCAATAGAAAGAAAAAAATTGCAAAGGAGTTAGCTTTACTGGAAGAAGAACAAAGCATTAAAGCTAAACTTCATAAAAAGAAAATAGATCAGAGGATTGGTTTGCGACCAGTTCTGGATAAGATTGCGCGTTATGAGCGTAAAACGAAGATTTCTTTTTCGAACGGGGAAGAGAAAAACTTTTTTGAAAAAACAAGAAGACTACATAATAGTTATCTTAAGAGGTATCGGGTGTTAATTAAAATTATGAAGCATCCGAGAATACTTTTTTCAGAATTGTCTTATTATGCAAAACTGACGGATGCTTTGATTGAGGTTGAAACTTGTCGTCCTTTTTCGGATTGGAAAATTCCAAAAACGAAAAACGATATCGAAGTATTGAAGCGTTTGTTTTTTCACCTTTTAGTGCCCTATAAAATGCCCGCTTGTGTGGAGCAACTTTGTTATCAATATCTCATATATTTGCACCCTGACCCAATAAAGACTATTTTTTTTAATCTTCTATTGGGTAAGGGAATTCATAAGCAAGCGGCTTTTCAATTAAAGCTGAATGGCCGAGCAAACTACTTTTTTAATCACTCTCCAAAGAGTTATCACTGGATAAAAGCAGCTTGGTGGGCAAAGTTCCGGACAATGAAAGTGTCTTATTCTTTAGCCAGACAATTAGCGGATAATCTTAGTTTTACAATGGAAACGGAGTGGATGAATTGGCATGAAGAATTGGTTCATTTTATAAATCGAAACCAAGATCTTTCTCGAAAAGAATTAAAAGCCATTTTGGATTTTGTTATAGATCAAAAAAGAGGATGGATAATGATTGACTTGCCGGGTCTTAATGAATCGGTAAGTATAGACCCACTATATCCTGAATTTAAGTTCAAAGGAAGAACCATTGCTTCTGTACTTCGTTATGTAGAGAAGTGGCGAAAATACATCAAAGTAATTCAAGATTATTCTAGGTTAGGGAAATTCAAAGACTCCGTGATCAAACCTTTTCGAAAAAGCTGCAATAGAAACAGAATTATTATTCGACAGATAAAAAGTGTCAAGGGTTTAGCTAAAGAAGGGACCCGAATGAACCACTGTGTTGCGACCTATGCTGATATTTGTTGTACAACTAAAACTTCGATTTGGTCGATGCAAGAGCTATTTCCCTGCGGGAAATTGAAGTATTTACTGACAATTGATGTTTACGAAAAAGAAAAAAGAATTGATGAGGTGAGAGGTTTGTCGAATCGGGATCCCTACTCACATGAGCTGAATTGGTTGAAGGAGTGGGCAGCCTTGGAGGGCTTGGAACTTGGAGACCTTGATTGATGAAATGTCCAGCTTGAGCAAGGTGCTCAAGCCGGACATTTTATTTATGCTTTATTTCCAAACGAACTTAACTCCTTTTCAAAAAAGACTCTCTGTCGTTCATTCGTTGAAAGAATTTCAAAACTCTTCACGACCCAGTAAATTACAAAGGCGGCAATTCCTGCGAGCTCTACCCAGAATACCACCGCACTTTGAAAGACAACTGCCATTACTGCAGCGCCAATTGGAAAGCCAATCATAGCAGTACCTAAAGAAATATAAGTTCTTTTGTAACGCGTTATTTTTTCTTTGTCATTCAAAAGTTCTAAGGTTTCTGGGGCACATTTGATACAAACAAAAGCGATGCATAGAAAAAATAAAATGGCGCATAAACCATGTAAGGTCATTTCGTATTTACCAATTTGAAATAATTCTATGCCTTGAAATATGATTTCACTTCCGTCCGGGCTTTTCCAAGTCATTGGAAATATAGCGACGCCAATAATAAAAAGGCCTGCCAGATTTAATGCATTATTTTCCCAATCACTATAACCTTTATACATGTAGAGCGCCGTTCCTATTGCGAATAAAAGTCCTACGAAAACAGCTCGTAACAAATAGCCATCGGGGTCGGCGTGGAAATAAGAACTAATGGATTGTTGTAAAGGTATTCCTTGTGTTCTTCCAATGATATATAAAACAATGGGTAAGACTCCTCCGATAATAGCGATGCCGATTCGGAGATTGACATAAGTGGAAAAGACGTGGGTACGTAGTTTGTTGGTTTGTTTTTTCATGATTTGGTTTTTTGTAAATGATAGATCGTTCTACATTATAAGTAATTGGTCAAAAATAATGATAATTTTTGGCCGAGGCTATTTTGGAGTTAATCAAGGAATAAAAAACGGAGTTACCCCTTAGGGTAATGAGTATTTTTAAGACGAAGAATAACACTAAAAGAGACCGCCATAACTTATTGATTATTTTGAACACTTACTTAAGTCAAATTAGAGTAGACATACTTTAATGAATTCCAATCTATATGATGCTATACGCTTTGGTATAGACTGACATATGGAAAGGTCCAAAAACACCGAATAGTTGGGGTAAACACAGTGATAAAAAACAAAGGTATCAATTTTTTCTGTTGTACTAAAAAGGCACCGTAATTTCTCAAAACAAAAGTTCAAAAATTTGGTTTAAGAGAGTATATTTGATTGCCGCCCTTCAAAAGACTACAATTACAACAATAAAACAGAACATTTAAAAGTCCAATATTGACATGAGTAAAGATGATAAAGTAACTAAGACTGCGGAATATCGTAAAATGGATGGCGAAGAGGCTTTAGAAGCCAACCATAATCCTATTGACAAGGATAAGATAACCGAGGTGCCTCACCTCCTACCCTATGCGCACACGGTTGGTGGTGCCGTTATTAAGCCGATTGATAAAGGTCGGGTAAAAGGCCTAGCCGTCTCTTCTATGTATGAACAAACGGAGATGCAATTGGATCAAATCAGAGAACAAGTCAATTTGCTCGTCGAACAAGCAACAGCCATTAAGGATCGGATACGCTTTTCAGAGGCGGTTTATCTCGCAGATGCGGGTTTTAAACCTTTGGTGGGAAAGACTTACCATTTATATAAGAAGAAGGATGATTCTGACGTTTTATCCATGATTGGTCCACATGAATGGGGAAAAAGTTGCCCTTATGAATTTCAGGCCAGTTTGAAAATGCTATCGGATCATACTTGGGAAGTGATGGAGCAAGGCTAATTAGTTGATTCCTATGTGTTTTGGTTTGCAGGTTTTGGGGTTCAATATTCAAATGAATCGAAAGAAGATGAGCTTCTTGAAGGATGTAAGAGCGTTTTGACGTCGAGGCAAACTGAAGAGTCACTGGTTAACTTTGCAAGGTGGGAACCACGCCATGGGCCCTTCAAATTTCGTCATCCATGGAAGCAATATCAGAAGATTGGA
>JAVCKV010410437.1:0-12665 GCA_032274145.1 Herpochondria borealis | reverse complement strand
CCACGGCGCGGTTGGGTAACTAGAAGGTCGAGCACTACCCTGCAACTGTTACCTGCAGTTTATTAAGTCTGAAAAATACGGTGGGAGACGAATGTGTGGTGTGGAAAAGTTGATGCAGGCTCTGATGTGCATGATGCGCCAACTGAGGACTTCTTAGAAACATCTTCAGACAGGGGCGGAATTCTTTGCTGCGTCCCGGTTGAGACAGATGAACCAGCTGCGAAAATTTAACGCGGAGTTCCACTGCATAATTTCACCAATATTATGGCTTCTGCGACTGCACCAGATGGACGGTCTGAAGGGCCAAGTTCAGAAGCGCAAGTAATTTTGAGTAATCAAACTCCATTGAACACAATTCGCAGGAATGTGACTAAACTCCTCGTGCTTTCTAACTTTTTATGTGGATATTCATCCATGACCTGCTACACTGCAGCGGACGAAAATATTCAATTCTATGCCTGACGATGTATGTTTTCGGATGGAAGGGGTTCGCAACATCCCGATGGATATAGGAAATATAATGTGGTTCAACGCAAACAGGTCCAGCGTGTTTCAATAGAATTAGTAGCATATCAGAAGGACACCAAGACCGGAGCCTAGTTTTTTCCTGATACAGTCTGCAATAAAACAACATTCAACGGGCCTTTGTGTCGGATTGGGAGTATGATTGATAATTGCTATCAGGTCTTATTTCCGTTTATCCAAAGATGGGAACTTATGCTTTTATGGGCAATAAAATCCGTGAGTAGAAGTAGACGTAAAGCCACATCATTTCACAAAATGCCCGTAGCAGAGAAGAGGTGCTTCAGCTTTATTTTCCTAGGTCTTTATCTAAGGAGCCGCCTTGACGATACCAAGAAGCGGTTGGTATAAACGATGATGATACTCACTATAATGCGGCCCACTTCTCTTGCCACCATGAGTGTCTCGCACATTCTTCGAGATGTTGCTCAGGACAAGGTTTTGTATCGTTACAGGTGCATTTGGTACTACGTAAGGAGCCTCCAATAGCTCTGTGGGGGCACTAAGTCGGCTGGGAAAAATAATGAGGAGATTACTATCTTCTGTGAGACCTGTAAAGGAATTCTGAACATTTACAGTGTTGTGCACAAGCATATTCGTGTACAGGACGAGCTGGACCCCGGCACAGATCGGCCCTACGGTCTGAACATGTGGAACGAAGACAGAACGATCCGGAGATCCGCCGTACTGTATTTTGCCACGTGGACAAAATGCGGTCTGAGCAAAAATAATATTCCAGAAGGACGCCGCCAGGAATCGAACCCGGACGTCTTTGAGTGACGGTAACAACACCGCCAATTAAGCCGCACAACCGTGTTAGGGCCGATGGCACGTCTTGGCTCAAGATAATTATAGCGTTCGGACTGTAAGAAAAATTGTTCTTACACCGTGCGTAGTGAAATTATATTATGTGTAATGTATTTCACCGCCGTCGCCGTCGCATGGCGTCACTCACCGTCAGCCGTTGTTGCCACCGTTCGTTCCTTCGGGACTATTTAATGTCTGCCGATCGTTCGAATGAAATACTGAGGACCGCTCCCGGCCTCTCATCGATATCGCAACTCTACTGCTACTTTTTAACTGTCCGCCCGGATAGTTAGCCACAACAAGTCAGCCCCCGACTTCGTCATACTTGGACTTTCAACGGGAGTCAGAGAAATCTAGCAATCCAGTATGATGAACAGGACAAGGACGAGAGTGTTCATTAAAAATACCCCCTCTCCGAAAGGCAAGACTTGGGAAGTGCTAGCACCCCTATGATATGCATAATTCGCCTGACTACGCCCCAGGCACTTCCGCCGTTTGAAAAACTTGTAGAAAAACCGCTTGGCGCACTAGTAAGCGGCCACCTCCTATAGCAAACTCTACGAACCGGATAATCTGCGAAACTTCATCCCACACCTCGCTTATTTCGTCGCCCACTTCATCGTCATTGATATCCAGCCATGGCAACGTCGACTGCGCTTAATACTTACACTTCTTATCAAGATCCGCTCACGATTTATCCGAATGGGCCCACCCGCGCTCGTCCCAGAGCTAGACGTGAATGCAATCATATCATCAATCACCTCCGGATCTTTACAAAAACTTTAAAAAAAGCACTTCAACAATTAAAAAAATTGAACCACACTAAAAACCGAATTTTAAAACGACAGTTTTACCAGAAAAAGTAGCAAAAAAGACTACTGAGAGCAGCGTCGGTGGCAGAAGAAGCCGAAGCTGCTACAGCATATCGTATGATCGCATTCATTTATTCTTACCCCGTTGAACCAAATCATATCCATCCCGTCACCGATATTCTCGAATCATACTTCTGCTGCCCCTGCATGGGAGCCACTAACTGTACACATAGGTATCATCGACTGTGTTTTTTGCACCTATTAAAGCATTCTCTGGAAATCCAGCTGATTTTTTATGTTGTAACCAACGGTCAAAAAAATTCAAAAAGAATGGCGAATGACAACTTCACATGATCACATAAAATTCTTTGCTTCAATCTTCCTGAAAGTGTGCGAAAGTGTGCAGCTTCCGCTTGACCTCTTTTCAGGCAGTCCGATCGATTCCATTCACGATGCATCGTATTTACAAATGATACATGTTATGCAAAAAACGTTTGGATAGTACATCGAAAAAAGGTTGGTAGCCAACAGCCTACTAACGTTTATTAATACGCAGGCGCATCTCATAAAATTTTGAATTTAACTTAAACATTTCAACATAAATGGAATATATATTTTTTGATTACAAATCATAATTTTTAATTCTATTTATTAGTTTCCTGGTTTAAAAAGTCGCTTTTCACATAAGGGCGTGTAGGCCCGTAATTTTTTCAGTAGAAGCGTGAGCCATGAGCCTTGCACCCTCTCACCGTTAACCTCCCTACCATCGCCGCCATCTCTTAAAAATGTTACAACTCCCCTATCCCCTTTACACAAATACTCCATTTCTATTCTATTCAGTTCCACACAACGATGCTCTTAAAATTCCACAACGCATCCATCGCTCTGTCTCTCTGCAGTTGTTCAGTTGCACCGTGCTTTAGCTACATAATTGCCACAGGGTGCAATTCAGGAAGGTATGGCAAGAAAAAGCCCGCAAAATGTTCTTCTCTTAGGCCAGGCGCTTCACGTATCACGTACGAACCTGAAAGGATTAACGCGGACTCTTGGAGCATTGCGCGACAACAAAGAGCTTACTAACGTTTTTGTTGGGGGATTGTCATTTACCCGGCTGATGGACGCAGTTTGAAGATCGCCTGCACGATGTGTTGCAAGACATTTCCATGCGAACGGGCTCTTGACGGGTCCTTTATTTGAAGCCAAATGTTTCTACTAAAACGGAATACCTAGACGTAAATGATTATTGTTTGTTCCACCCGAAGTCCGTCCAGAACAATCGCGTGTATTGGAAAATCTCTTTTCAAACAATTGTTGAACCGGTCGATCTCGAGGTTTTTTTTTGAGCATATGCCTTAAAGCGGCTTTATAATTTCCCTTTTTGATATCTATCGTCATGTTTCGAGGATTCCGCGCATCTATAGTGAACCCTTGGGCGTTGTTAAAATAGGGGAAAATCGGAATTAGTTCCTGCAATTCGTGTAAAGAGGTTCCGGCCCATAACAGGACGGTTCGACAGCTCGGGCTGTTCAGATCCGTACGGACGTCCATGTGGCCGGTCGGCAAAAAGGGCCAGCATTGGGCGCTGAATCATCGCGCGCGAGGGCAAATAAATCTCCACATCTGAATACAGCAGCACACCAATGTTTCCGTCCATATCAGTCCCATTTATTGGGCTAAATAAACCCTTGTCAATTATTTTATTATGAATTTCGGCAGAATTGACCGTAGAAATTGGTAGGCCGGTTAGTGATTAGCACAAGCGTAGAATTCTGGCCGGGTGCCAAATATCTGCCAAATGCATTGAAATTTCCAGAACGCTCCCGCAGCGTTGCTGCTTGTTTTTCTTAGTGTTATTTGAGTGCTTTTACAGCAAATGGAACCACTTAGTGTGCGTTTTGGTCTGAATATTCGGTGTAGATTTCTTCCACTAAGGGTGCTGGGATTGAAGAGAGTACGCAGATTTTTAATACTGTTCTTGTATGTTAATATATGCTTCCTTTGTCCAGTTTTGTCGGAGGTTTTTATCTTGTGTGATGGCTACATTTTAACCGAGAGATGCCTCTGCAATTGCGATGGAATGTTTCTATAACTCTTTTTTTCTGAGCATTTCGGAATATTTATGTCCGGGAATGTGACCATCTTGCTTTTCTTTGTTGTTGTTACTGAGTTGATGAGATTTTCTAAATTTTTCAGGGTTTTTTGATGAGCAAGTGTATGTAAAATCATTTTCAAGTTTTTGTAGTTACTATATTTTTTAAATGTTTGGAAGTAGCTATAAGGGTGTTAATGTTCACGCTGCGCTGTATTTTATGAATCGGTTTGCCTAAAACAACGATTTGATTAATGTTATGGTAGTGTCGTGTTTTTCAGTACCGAGTAAGGTTGAGTGGATTCATTCTACCGTGATGTTTGGAGAAATAAATAGTTTTCAGTTTGTTGCGCTCGATGATGATGTCTTGAATCTTGCGTTGTATTAATCGGTCTTTGCGCTTGTGCATGGTTCTGTGAGTGGTGTGCTGTTTGAGAAGTTCTGTTATTTTCTTGATGGTCATGGCAGTGATAAATAACAAGTCGGAGATTGAACGACGCAAGCAAAGAAAGCTATGTAACCCGACCGTGGCCTATCCAACTCCTTCTTCTCGCATGGCCTCCAAGAGACAAGGTGGTCGTGGACCCTAGAGAGCTAAGCGCGGCAAAATTTAATTTTGGTCTTGCGGCAAGACGGATCACTTTCAAGCCGATTGTCGCTTTGTAGGTTTGATAGCTCGAAAATTAGTAGAAACCGACTGAAGAGTCGGTCAACCAGGGTTTTAAAGCCTGTGGGACAGCTCAGTCGGGGCGCTAGCAAATGGCGCTAGAAAAGGGCCCGAGGGCAAGGGAGGCGCACGACGGGCGCGAGAAAAAAGACTCCGAGACGGGGCGCAAACGAAGGTCGCTAAAGGAGGACGGGGTGGAGCACGAAAGGCTCCAGAAGGACGGGGTGGAAAACGACGGTTGCTAGAAGGGCGAGGTGGAGAACAACCGTCTCTGAAGGGTATCGCGGGAGTCACCAGAGCACACTTACTAAATGCTGTGGGACGGGATAAAAGGAAGTTAAACGGACGCACGGCGCTTCAGCGCGCGGAACGGAGAGAGGAAACTGAGTTGTCATTTTATGTGCGCATGCGTGGTGAGAAGCAACGCAGCATATATAGAAAACTACATTAACTACACTTGTCTCAGGACTACCTTGGCGCACATTATATGGTACATAAGTGTGGTGCTAATGTGCCACATATAATGTACCCACATACTATTAATTGAGAAATGAATTAAATTCGTTCTACTACAAAAAGCTTGTATATTTCGCAGATGTTAAGGCTGTACAACGTGAACTTTTCAGCACCGAATGGTTCAACGGTTACAACATCATGGAGCCGTTCAGGTTTGATCGTGCACCGTTCACCGCTTCAAAAGGGAGTATACCCGTTCCCAAGTACCATAATCGAACACACGAAGGCCCACAAAAGAAAAGAAGCAAAAGTTTCGCATGACCGTATTTCCATCGACTGGCATGCCGTCGTGGGTCATTTCGGGACTGATTGCCTTCTCAAGTCGTGCGATGAGATTGACGGCTTTCCGTCGCTTATCCGAAAAAATTAAGGACAAGCAGTAAATTCCTCTCATTGAAGATTTTTCCAAGGGCGCGCCGGTCGAGAAGTCTAGGGAGAGCAAAACTGTCACCTTTTAGCGGACTGTCACTTTTCGTTTTAAACTACTCATAAGCCAAGTTTCTTGATCACCACCGGCCGTGATATTTACGCGACAAAATAATTCTATCCTTTCCATTAGAGCGTCCCATATATTTGATATTTTACACGTTTGGTATTTTGAATAATGGAATTTTGAAGTGTCTGTTTCAAGTTAGTTTAAAATTCGTTTTTGAAAGTGAGGAATGTGAGCAGGCTCAGTATCGAGCAGTTGTCAAAGCGATGATGGTTTTCAATATTATGTATCAAGTTTTTGTTTAAAACTGTTCGCATTGCTTTTTCTTATGACTACTTCACAGAGCACAGTTCTTCAAAGTAAGACCTTACTTATTTCATATCTTTCATGCCCACGAGAAATGATTTTCAATGTCACTTCTATTTCCACCATTTTGAGATATCTTCTTATGCATGTCACGCAAATTATCTTTCATTCAAGATGGACTATCGATGATCGTAATGTTAAGGGTAAATTTATATTTGTAATGGAAGGATGCAGACAGGGCTCGGGCACATATATTTCTATTGCAGTTGTATCAAATAATTAATTGCAAGAAGAAATTAGATAGCACTACTTATTGCAAAACATCAATTTGTTGCAATAATTATTTCAAAACGAAGATGTACTGCAATATTATTTAAGTACAAAAATGATCTGCAATAAAAACTGGAAAAAAGAAAAGACATTGCGATACATTTCAAGTTCTCGCAGTGAATTTCGGAAACTTACACTTGAAGATTACTTCAACAATATTTAAACGCGAATTACTAACGTTTAATTGTGGGATTGCAATTAATTTTTAAGGCAACTTTTTTATTCTGTTATCAAACTGTTTTTTCGTCGTCGATGGTGGGGACCCCGCTGGTATTGAGCGGATCCTACTGCTGCTATTGTTTTATGTTAAATTTTGATAAATGTTGACGCATTTATGGACCGCTGGTCGTGCTGTTACCATCCTGGCTTTATTGAAATATTAATTGTAAGCAGAAAATGTATTGCTCTATTTATCGAAGAATGGAAAATGCATTGTATAATTGAATGAAGACCAAACTATTTTTGCAATGCGATACAAAATATATTCGATCAGAGCCCTGTATGCAGCATAAAACCTCTCAATATGTATCCTAGCATATGGGGCAAATGATCAAGTATCCTAAATTCAACCTGGATAAATCTAAATCAATATATTATTCAATATGCCACCATTTACATGTTGACCATGTGCTATGAATACGTGTATTAGTTTAGTTCAGGTTAATACGGGCATTGTCGGACCTGTAAATATGACTTATGTAAGTGGCTTTGCACTGTATCTGACAAACTGTCCTCGACCTTCGAACGTATAACAAGGGTGGAAATACTCAGGAGAGGCTTGCCTTGCGGGGAGAATGCGGCTCTCTTCGTGAGAGACGTTAGCAACGTAAAGGAGAGGGGTTACGGTAGGTTCACGCCGCATGAGTCTCTACTCAGCTACGTTATGCATTGAACTGTGGATAGACAAGGGCTGTGTTTCATGCTGTCAATATTTTCTCCGCCTACTTCACAGCATCTGGAAAAGGGCGCTGGGTGTTTTGTCCCAGGTACGACGAGTCATTGCCTCCTGCAGTTCCGGAATATGATTTCTGTTTTGCAAATTGCTCTAATATTGGCGCTGAACTGTGATCTCGTCAACTCAGGGAAGTATGACGAGGAGACATTCTGTTGAAATATAAGCAATAGAAACGTTAGCTAGCCCTTCTCAGGAATCAGTATCAAAGCTCCTGACGAGCGTTACAGTCCAAAATTCTGCATGGTTCACTTTCCTTCGAAACGCAATAAAAATTTTGAAAAATCAAATATACCACCTTTGAAATGTACCTCTCTTTCTTCTGCTATGTATTCTGCAATTCTTTGGTAAAGTGCATTGTCGCTTCTTTCCTTTTCATGTTTGTCCGATTGCTGCACTTCTTTGATCCAAGCAGTAGCTGCTCATTAGAGAAAATGAGGGCCACACTTCTCAAGAATAGTATTAGCAAAGAAATCCACCAAAATAAAGTAGAGGTACATCTCGGTGGGGTTGTTGCATTGTGTGGGAAATTATTCAGCAGTGCAATTGAAAATTTCACACGCATTTCGCTCTCGTCTGAGTGCTTATCAATGGACTGGAAACTGTGTCCTGTCCCGAAATGTATAAATGCCCATCACTTCTGGTGTACCAGTCTTCCGAAACACCATTCATCCTCAACATCCAGCTCTGATTAAGGCACGCAACCAGCACGCAACCAGCACGCAACCATCGATACCATTCATCACCGACTCGTCTACGACCACACCATCATGCCGCCCACGGCCTTCTACAGCTGGAACCCTCTTCGCACCACTGGGGTTCATATTGCTGAGCACTGGGATGCCTTTGTACATGCCAGGGAGCTTGGAGCTCGATGTGCTGCCGCGATCCACAGAAAAGCGGAAGCGGAGCGCAACGTTGCGGTGCATGCAGCCGAGAACGCAAGGCTGCGCAAGAGGGAACTGCAAATGTACGCTACCACAGTGGAACTTCAATCAGCCGCAGCATCTGTGAATGAGGCGCTCGGAGAACAGATCATCGTCACCCTTATTGAGAGGCAGGCCAAGCGCAAAGCGTTTGACCAGGTGGAAGAATTGCAGATGACTGTCAAGAAACTGGAAAAGGAGAAAGATGAACATATGAACATCATCAAATCTACTTTACACGCAGCGAAAAGATGGAGGCGCAGAACAAAGAAGCAGAGCCATCATCTTGAATCGAGGAACGATGAGATCACCTCGCTTCGCAACCTCATTGCCTTTCGTGATCAGCAACTCTCGAAAATGAGGGGGCAGTTAAAATCGAAAGTGGAGGAACTGGCTCCCAGTGCCAACTTTGTTGAGAGAGACCTCAACGGTCAATATGCTCTACACCAATCCTCCAATCCAGAGGTTGATGCGGAGGATAAAATTACGAGGAATTCGGGACTATTTGACACCCAACGCGACCATGGCGATGGTTCTGGTCCTGATGATAAAAGCGATCAAAACAGAGAGGTGGATCAGCTTCGCTTGGAACTTGATGCAAGCAAGCGGGAAACAATTGAAGCTTCGCAACGGCTCGAAGAACTTTCAATCCAGAAGGTTCTGGGAATTGAGGAGCATAACATCCTCCAGAAAGAATACGACTCCGTCAGAACACAGTTATCAACAGCTAGGAATGAAGCTCGTGAGTTGCATACATTTTATGTACAGGTCGTCGCAGAACTTGAAGAACAAGAAAAAACGGCGGAAGAGATGAGTCAACAATTCGAGCAGCTTCTAATCGAGTTGAAGAGGGAGCAAGGCATGCGTGTCTCCGAGGTACAAAACTTGCGCAAGAAGAATGAGCACTTGGTGGAAGAGATTAGGATGAAGCAAGTTGAATATGAGAAAGGAGTCGAACCATTGAGAGCTACTGTGGAGGCAGTGCAGATGCAGACTGCCCATGCGAAAGTCAAAGAGTCCGAAAGAACAGTCGAAGAGTTAAACGGGCAAGTGGAGCAGCTTCGACGGGAAGTGAAGACGGAGCAAAGCATGTGTGTTTCAGAGCTACAAAATGAGCGCGTGAAGAACTGGCACGTGGTGGAAGAGATGAGGGTGGAGTTGATTGAGCTTAAGAAAGAAGTTCAGTCTTTTCAAAGCGCTCTGACTGCAACAACGGCGGAGCTTGCCGATGTAGAACGCAAGAGAAGCGATGATGAGAGGGAATATCGAAACGTCATTCAACAGTTTATTACTAAGAAGCTTGAGCTGGCCAAAGCGCAGGAAGAAATATTCGACCTGCAAAGTGAACGTAAATAATTTCTTTTTCCGAGTGGCTAAGAAAACTGTCAGATCTTCAGATAGTTAAGTTCTTTTTACAACTAGTCCGCCATAACGGAAGTAAATCCCTTAAGTACAGTAATCCCATTTAGCTATATGGCCGTCTCGATAGTATGATTCAGGGAGGTTGTATTATAATACACAGCGTTAAAATCTTACAACATTTTTGTTAGGCCATGTATAGGAAAGCTGCCATACCGTACTGTTGTACATGTCGGAGAGCATTCCTCCCTTTTAGCACCATATTTATCTGTTGAAGTAATCTAGAAGTTATGCAGATCTTAACTCTGTTCTCTAAGACGCGTATGCTTTGGTACTAAGGTCAACTTCGATAGGTTTAGCATATGTACGCAAAACTCCTCGCCTCCAATAACCCTGGAGGCCGGCGTGAAAGCGTACCTCTTTATTAGGGCACAGCCCCTCTCTTTCGACCGCCTTCTCCGCGATTAGAAAAACTGGTTTTACATAGCTAACCGCAGCTTTAGTATAAGGTAATTCGAGTCAGGGGAAAAGCATAATCCTTGAGGTAATGTATCAGTTAATAATTACTGTAGAAACCCCAGTCAGTGTCCTCTAAACCAAGAAGGCGCTGTACTGGCACCTATTCTAGACTACAAGCGTACCGGAGTGCAAAGGGTGATACATTGTGGGCAGAGAATAGTGTTTACAAGCGGTGGTTCTGTGAAACCTGGATTGTCCCACAAATGTGAAGTGGTGTATCAATTCGTGCGGAAATTGGCTAGGCGATAAAATATATTGAGTAGAAATGGCTGTACGAAGTACCTGCAAAGTACTGATGATCAAACGCGGATGAATGCCGGTCAAGACAGCCACACAGCTCAAACCGTCCAGCAACTCTTGCCTTGTCTTTTCTTTCCAATTAGCATGCGCTCTATCACTGCTCTAAGCTTCACCCTACATCTTTTTGCACGTTGGTCGACCCCAGCGGTATCTCGGCTAGGGATTAATTTGCATTGGTTTATATGTGCAGAACGTTGAATCTGCAATAATTATTGATTTCTTTTGGACAAAAAGTCACATTAGTTGAATTAAATTTTACTGCTGTGCCCACATGGCATGCGAGCCCAGCAGTAAAATTTAAGAGACAAGACTGTTGTCTCCTCATGTGTACGTATGGAAAGAGTTGTTTGTGGTTAGGACGAACAATGATAATCCATGGTATTAAACCTCAATAGTCGGTGTAACACCCAGGCGTCCTGACTGCATCTCTGCTAGCAAGGCAAACGACATTACAGAGCTGAATTTCTGCGCTCTTGAATGGGAAACCGCTCGCGTGTAGATTCGCCTCTTCGTCGGCATCGGTCGATATTAGTTGTCGTATTAATTACTGGGTTTCTCCTGGTCTTGCAGCACCGTAGCTACTTACAGCCTAGCTAACGCAATGGTAGATGGTCAAACCTCCCTACTGCATGCAGCTAGTTTCTGGCCCAGTGCATCTTCGCACGTACGTTTTACAGGAGACTCAATTTTTTTGTAGGGCAGGCAACCGCCCGCAGCTGTTCGACTATTAAAATGAGACGCCCTGGCACAACTGGAACACAATGCGAGGCAGTTGCGACCACCCAAACCACTTACCTGCGCGCATTGCGACTGTTACCACGAACGCGGCAACTGCTTCTACCGCGTAAGTTACCCCTGGTCCGCCTCGCTCAACCAACAATCCTCCTTCGTCGGGCCCGACTTTGTCACATCAGAACTATTTTCAGGTGTTGAAACAACCTGATGTGGTCATGAAGGTACTATGGACATTAGCCTGATGCAGTCATCAAGCAATTTTGGTCATCAACCAGATGGGACATCAAGCTAATGCCGACATGAAGCTGATGCGGACATCGGGCGACGGTAACTTGAAATGCTGATGCAGACTTCTATGCTATATGAAAGACAGGTACTACTCAGTGCTTCGTGTTGATGACACGGAAAATTGACATGGAAAATTGATAAAGGGATAACATCTGGTCACTGTTGCTTATGCTATGCAAGTGTAGCCAGCGTGAGTCCATTGGTTACATATTGCCTAATTAATTTTTGGTCCATTCCTTGCTGGACAAATACAAAACGCGAGGGGCAAAAATCATTTGGATGATTTAGAAAGAGAACTTTTTGATGCATACAACTACGATGAAGTTTCCCAGGAAAGGATTGGTATCTCATTGCAATAAATGGCAACCTACGAAGCCTTCACAATTCTCAAGTGGCAACCATCTGCACTTGATGCAGGCTAATTAAGTTGGGTGGTCTTTTTATTTCGCCGTCGTCCTGGACTCTCTGAAAACCCAATATCCAAGACCTTTTAAATATGCGTCTTTTGGAATATTTTAGTTATCGGAACGATGCCAGCATGACAAAATTAACAACCTCAGAAGTTTATAGCACTATTCGCCTTCCTCATGACTTGTTGAAGAACCGGTTGATGAAAACCTTCACCATTTTCAGGGCTCGCACATGGCTCGCGTTTTCTACGAGAACTTATTATATTCTTGTTTAAGACTATGGAGTGCTTATATAGCACATTTATGCACGTGGGTCTCAATATCGACAATGCACTACGTTCTTTTCTACACGTGCAGGTAGTTAGTGTGCAACAGGATGTTTCAAACTGAGAAGAACAGAACTCGAGTCCCCATACACCTGTAACAGTTCAACGAGTAGTGCAAGCATAAAAATTCAGCACTCTTTATGCCCGAGTACCTGCCTTTCAAGTGGAGAAAGGCGATTTGCGGTAGCGCGAATGACTTTGTTGCGGCAATACGCGAAAATCACATCGCCTGTCTTTTCGGCCGTCGAGGTCTACGCAAGCTTTAGTCTGAGCCCCACCATAAGGTTGTGATGTAACGAATCAATCACTTACATCCTTTCTTCTGTCTGCATTCTCGCAAACGGCGATGAGAGGTCGATGAAATCATC
>JAVCKV010410326.1:0-12667 GCA_032274145.1 Herpochondria borealis | reverse complement strand
GGATGCCGAATCTCAAGTACGTACTCAAACAGATTCTTTTGCCAGGTAGGTAGCGAGAATCTTCATTGAGATTCGTTCACGAGAGGCCGACCTATCAACTCCATAAGGTGGCGGAACTGTCAAGTAGATTGGAACACCGTTGTGCATGATATAGTAGAGAGGCGAAGCCCTGCGAATGCCAATTGATTCCAAGCAACGCGGAACCGTGACACCCAGGACTCATTTATCGAGCCGTTCCACCCTCTACCCCATAACGGCGACGGAATTGCCAAGTACACGTGTAGATTCATTCTTTGAGCACCGTTGTATGCCATACATGTGTGAAATAGATCGGCGAAGCCCTGCGAATGCCAACCAAAGCGGAGTCGTGACACGGTAAGATTCATTTATCGAGTGGTTCCCCTTCTTTTACAATAGTGTGAGGCTGGCGTGGGCATAAGCGCGTTTCGTGACTAGACGGAACAAGCACGTTGTCCTAATTTTACTATCAGATTTCGAGAGTGACAAAAGAACGAAATGCGGAATTTCAGTAACAGGGAACATAAGCGTCAGTAATTGGTTTCGAAGGTGTCACCTTTCAACCCGTATACTTATACATCATTCCCTGTATGACAGACAGGAGCTTTGAGGGGTTAAAACAAAATCCAAGAACAGGTTTTTATCTTAGGGTATTACATCGAGAAGGAACGAAAATTTGTCTTTTGTGTTCATAGCGATTCCGAGAGTTAAATGAACTTCAACTTCCGTTCAAGAAAGGGAGGAAATTCACAAACTACAAGCGATGGAATCGGTAGATGTTGTACGAACTGCTGTACGTGTCAACACACCCTCTCACCACAGAAAACACACGCCTAAATCTCACTTTTCCCAAGGACCACACAACACTTCACAGGCAGATTCACAGCCGTCAACTCCGTATCAAGAATCTAACTTCCTTCGAAAATGAACCCTGCAATGAACATGTTCCCTGAACGGAGGTTGCTGTTACAGCGACGAGACGAGGAGATTCAGCAGGAAGGCAAAGCCGTCTATGAGTTTCATCAGAGCAACTCAAGTTTCTTTCATCAACAAGAAAAACTTCGCCCCAAGTTTGAAAAGCAGAGAAGCGCTCCCATCAAATTCGAGCTAAAGCGTTCGGATTCTGAATCTCAACTTCTTGAGAGCGAGATTGCTGCTGAACAACGAGACTATAGCATGTTTGTCAGGATTGTCAATGGCATGAGTAACTCATCGAGCAGAAGTCCGAAGTCTCCGCTGGACTCAAGCTTGGCCAACGTAATCAGAACAAGGCACGCTTACACGAACATGTCTAACCCCGACCTCAAACACAACGAAGAATACGGTGGAGTTTCGACTCCTGTCCTTTCCAACGTTCCCACTTCAAAAGATGAAGGTTCACTAGCCTTTGCCCCGAGATCAAACGCACCGAATGGGCGTCTGCAAACCCACCTTCCGTTTGTGGAAACTGGACTATTCTCAGACCCAGTGGGTGATGAGATTGCACATGACGATGATATCTTTGATATGGACCTGTAGCCCAGTCGCTGGCCATATGCTGGCGAAGGAGGGCATTGTTGCAAACGGAGTAAACCACGGTCGTGGACTCTTCTGCTGGTGCATGATAACACACACAGAGTGCTGTACACTAATGTATAAATGAACATGTCAAACAGTGGCCGCATAGCGGTCCACAACATACTATGCCATACTTGATTAGACTACATACTACGTGCCGCGATAGTCTCCCCCTAGAGAGATTAGGCCAAAGCGTCCCCGAATCATGGGCAGCTTGAATGTTCCGAAAGGACCACATCACAGACAGACCGGACCAACAGAATGTTCTGTGTGGTTGGGAATGCATGACGTGGATTAGTAAGTACGCAGGCCACGTGCCCCGCCACGACTGACTTACCGGATAGAAATAGTGTCTACTGTCCACTTCCACCCCCAGTGTCGGAATCTGAATAACGGTCCAAAACTAAGCTCTCCGCCGTTACATGACGTTAAACATCCACATAGCTCACGTTCCAAGGCGTGCGCGACCGTTCGATTTTAGTATCCAAGTATCTGACTACGTATGCTTTCTTTACCTTAGTCCTTCTTGGAGTATTAGAAAAGGGTCGGTTGAATTATTTTCACCTGTTGTGTGTATCGGTTCGGAACAATAAATTACTGCAGTGACGAAGCAATGTATAAATAATTTGAAATGGGTACTCACCTGGATGCCCGTCACTTTTTGGCTTCGCACCTATGTGTTGGCAAATGCACATCCCATTCATCTATTTCTGTTTCTAACCACGACGATCATGCCTTTCAAGAAACGAAGCGTGGAGCGGGACCTGGTGTCGGAGCACAAGATTAGCTGGACAGAAGCAAAGGCTTTGGCGGCGAGAGCGAGGAAGATTGTGGGAGACAAAGCCGACGACAACCATGTGTTCGAGACGGCAAACGCTCTTCAAAATCCGGAGCCGATGCGCCCATCTGAGAAGATACCCATTGTTGCAGACGATTCCTCCTACAACTCTGAGGATTCTGGCGATATTTCTGACGATATTTCGGCGGCTCCGCGACGACCACGCCTACGACGCAGTCCTTCCCTCCGACCTGCAGTTCTCTTCTGTGGCTGCTTTCCGATCTGAGAAAGATGTGCAAACGCTGTATATTTCGCCACACCTAAGTAAAAGTGAACACGGAAGAACACGTTGGGCAATGTCTATAGCATTCCCCTTGGCTCAAGAACACCGATTAGCGCTAACTTATAGACTGCATAGCATATTTCGATGATACATCTACGTGTAGTTGCTGAAGAGGAGATGCTTATCGAGAGAATCTGTGCCTTCTACTATTGTCAACACGAGGACGACAGGGCCATTAATCGAACGTGTTCATATCGCTGTGATTAAACCTTATTAAAGAGTACTCTTGCTAGTAGCTCTCTAGAAAGTGTCAACGACGGTGTCAACAACGGCTGACGACCATCCATGAGTAGTCGGAGGGAGAATTTCTCATTTCGAAACTGTGGCGCGCAAAAGGTATCTTTTGACGAGCGAAGGACAGAGCCTCACAGAATGAATTTCTGATGCCGATGGCTGACTCACTTCCCATCGATACAAGCCATCAAGCATCATCCATTAAACTCCTACTCGCATTGCAACAAACCGACATCATCATGAAGTTTATGTATGCTAGTTCCGTCTTGACTGTATCACTACTCGGTGGAAGTGGCTTGAGGTGAGTCGAAATGCAGCAATGGCCCAAAACAGATGTGCAGAAGAAGTCACAATGAAACACTGACCATCACGTGATGATGATATTCCCCAGAATCCACGCTTTCTCGGGTGCAATTACCCGCAATGTAGCCGCCCCAGGGTTGGAGAAGGGTATGGACTTTTGCAAGCTTGGAGCATCCGACTTGGAAGTCTCCAAAGTGTGTATGGGAACCATGACGTTTGGCAATCAAAACACCCGCGAGGAGGGCGTCGAGCAACTCCATACCGCCTGGGATGAGTACGGAATCAACTTTTTGGATACTGCAGAAATGTATCCGGTCCCAACTGATCCCGAGAAACAGGGTGATACAGATCGAGCCGTTGCGGCCTTTTTGAAGGAACGATCGCGCGACGATGTTGTCTTGGCCACCAAAGTGTGTGGTCGAAGTGATCGAATTACATGGTTGCCGCGCAAGGAGCCCGATACTCCAGCGTGTCTCAGTAAGGAACAGATTCTGTACAGCGTTGACTCATCGCTACAACGCTTGGGTGTGGATCACATTGATTTGTTGCAGCTGCATTGGCCTGATTGGTATACTGGAGGCCTGTTTGGTCAGCCTGACTTTTCGCCGAGCAACTTGGAGGATTCAATTGCCTTTGAGGAACAGCTAGAAGCCTTGAAGCAAGTGATCGACGCTGGAAAGGTTCGATATGTTGGTGTCAGCAACGAAACGCCGTATGGAGTGTGCTCCATGGCGGCTCTCGCCGACAACCATCCCGAACTTTATCCCAAGATTGTATCGATTCAGAACTCGTATTCACTTGTTGTTCGCAAAGACTACGAAGCTGGTCTCGCGGAAGCGTGTTACCATCACAAGGTTGGGCTGTTGCCGTACAGTCCACTGGCATCCGGGTCTCTCACCGGCAAGTACAGAGATGCAGATAATGTCCCCGAGGGAGCGAGACTCACCCTCTTCCCAGGGTTCATGGACCGGTATCTGGGAAGTCAGAACGAAGAAGCAGTGAATGCCTACGTAGACCTTGCGGAATCCAACAACATGACACCGGCGCAGCTGGCGCTTAGCTGGTGCTACCATCGTGAACACGTGGCATCCACGATTATTGGAGCAACGACTATGGAACAGTTGCATGAGAACATCAAGGCTTACGATGTTCGTCTCGATGAGGATATCATGGACAAGATTGGAGAGATCTACAAGAAATACACTGATCCAACCAAGGCCAAGTAGAAGGCGGCACGAGGCATGATGGAGAATGTGCGGGCTACGTAGCTAGATACAGTCAGTAGAAAATAGAAGAGTATCATGCTAGTGTATCCCTATCCTTATCAAAGTTCGTTGTCGGGACAGGAAACTGCTTTCACGCGGGGAACGGAAGTGGGAATGGGTGCCACCAACCTTGCATGCATGCAACGCCGTGAACGCATCAAACCAAGATCACTCTGACTTGACACTCGTACGAGCTCACAATACAACAAACGCAACTTTAAACTGGCTAAATACAATATACGAGCAACCACCATGATTCCTCCTTCCAAAAGCATGAGCACGGTGTTTGTCAAGAAGATTAAGCAAACGCAACAACAACGAGCGACACGAGCTGCAAGCATGCGGCTGTATACCATATGGGGTACTGAGAGTGCGATTGAGTTGTCAGAATATGATCCAGTTCAGGAAGACATAGAAAGCCCGGAACACTCTAGCTCGAAGCGATGGTAAAGAGTTTGCCGCGAGCTTGCTTGTAGTGCGCGTCATGCGGAGAACACGGAGCAGCACCGATGCTTCAAATCAGACTCCCGTCTGCAAGCTGTAACTATCTCTGGTTTAAAGTTGCAAGATAACAACCAACATTTTAAAAAGTAGATTGTCTACTATTCGTAATCTCTTCGAGCTTCGGATTCTGTTTCAGGCGGAAGAAAAACAGTTCTTCACCGCACTGTCAGTAGCTGACAAAGCGTCCGTTTACGATGTAACGAACTCCATAAATTTTAGCAGCCGGCTGCGGGCAGAGTCACTGTCTATTTGAAAAGTATGCGAGTAGTTGCTATCATCCCACTTGAAGCTCTTGAGAGGGAGGTGGAAGATAAATTCGTGACAACACCTTTGTTGATCGCTTGTCAGCTTGTGGGGCCATCTACTTGCATTCGCAGCACAACGCACGCAAAACTTCGTATTCTTTGTATTCTTTGGGTGGTCAATCTGCTCCTCGTCTTTGATAATCAAAGAAGATGGATCAGCCCCGAACTCGTTCAGCAGAAAGTTCTGGCAAACTTGGGTTTCAGTCAGCCAAGCTTCGATTTTACCAAGCAAGACATGCAATTCTTGTAAATGGTGCTTTAAGATGACCAGAAATGGCAGCAGTATGTCGTCGTCAAGCAGCAATGCAGCTTCGAGAAACTCATTTAGGCCACTTATTCCGCGTTCTGATACAGCCACAATGCTCGCAAGAGGTTGCGGGATGGGAGGTGGAGCATCAAAACTATGAACCGTCCGAGTTGCGAGAGCGGAAATGGATATACTGTGTTCTTCTTTTGTTTGCCCACTTTGGTCTTGTTTGTCTCTTCTTGTTGCCACAAAGACTCGGGCGAAGCCAGTGCGCAGAAAATCCATCGGACCGATAGTGACACCCTCGCTTCGAGTGCGTTTTGCGGGTCTTTGATTATCTCCCTGGTGGTAAGCACTACTCTCACCACTGCTATTGGATAATCTTATCTGAGATGCTGTCTGGATGTGATGGGGCTGGCAACGGTCCCAAATCTCTTTGTTCACGGCCAGTAGCGCTTTTGTCGTTTCAATCATTCGTTCGAGCTCCATGTTGTCGTCATTATAATTTTCATTCTGTATCTGCTCCTCTAGCACCATTCGACGTTTGCTTCGAACTTGATTAGCAAAGTCCATGGTAGGGGAGTAGGCATGCACGTTGGTCGATGGGATGAGCTGAGAGTTGCGTTTGATGTGGTGTGATGGCTGACAGAAAAGTGAGGAGTGGAGAGGTTCGCGGGTGCGTTTGGATTGTCACACTGTACTGTTGTATGGGTTTTTGTGTGCAGTTCACCGTCACGAGGTGCGCGACCACCCCATTTTCCTAATTGGACCTCTGTCACCAGATTCTTATTCATCTTCATGGGAGGAGCTCATCGCATCAGCGAGCTTCTGGACCGGATCCCTCGTATTTGCTAGTGTCCCTCTGGCAAGAGCACGAGGAATCTGACAAGCGTAGCTGCCACTACAAACCTCCGTTGAGTTCAGAGAGGAAGATAATGACCAACAATGGGCAAGTCACAATGACAAACGACACCACCTCCGATATCATCGAACAACAGCCTGCAGAAGCAAGACCTGATACTGCCAACACCAGCAAGGGTGATCTCCCATCTTCAGAAGAAGTCGCGGCTCGTGTTGGAGTAGCGCCTGGTGCACCTCCCAACCCAAGAGCGCGCAAACGTGCTGTATTTTGGTTTCGCAAGCTGCTGGCACTAGCTCAATTGCTGGATCCCATCAAGGTGCCCAACTCGTTTGTCAATTATCAATGTGTTTGGTGGAAAGCAATATCGGGCAATGACAAGACATCCATTCTATACGATCATGGCCTGAATTATGACATGTTGCCTCCGCTGACACGGTGGGCTGTGGGGTCACCATTGGTCCCCTTGTATCCTCGCTTTCACCATGCCAATGTCGAGCTTCGGACGGCCTATTTGGATTCTGCTATGGATGCCATAGTAGTCAAACAGCAACTCGAACCCAACACGACAATGCGCTTAGTTGCACTGGGGAACGGATACGATCTTCGATTGTTTCGCATGGCGCAAAAATACCAAGACTTCAAGATGGATCTGGTGGAACTGGACTTGCCACAGGTGGTTCAAGCCAAGCAACAGCTGATTGACCAAAGGGTGTTGCGTCGCCGGCCTGATCTCAAGGAGATGGCTTCTAAAATCCAAACCTTTGGCGTAGATTTGAATCAGCTAGATCAAGTCCGCAGAATATTACAGGACGACATTGTTCCGAACAAGCCGAGGGATGGCGAAAATGTCCTTGTCGTCTTTGTAGTTGAGGCTGTCATGATTTATTTGGACGAAGGAATCCCCAGCCGTTTACTTCAGATGCTGAGTGATGTGTTACAAACAAATGATATGAATGGCGCTCTGTGCTTTGCTGATAGAATAGCTAACGTTGAGGGAGGCAACGAGGAAATGGCTCGGTTGGAACTCGAGCAACATGGGTGGGACTTGCAAGATTGGCAGCCCAAACCTGGCAGAACAAACCATATGGGGTGGACGCTGGTAAGACGAGTTTGATTTGATACATAGTGCCATGGCACGCACTGTAGGACTGTGGCAATGCAGCTCGCATTCGTTTGCAGCTCGGTGGCTAAACGATTGCGGTGTTGATATGGCCGGTGTCGATGTTTGACCTGACATGACACAGCGCTCTCATTGAACGTAAAAACGGTTTACTACGTAAGCCTGTTTCTCGCCAAATAGAGAACTCGTTCGCAATACCAAGCAACCGAACTAGTATAGTTGATTCGCTGTAACTCGGTTTCGCTTTTTGCGTCCGGCGAAACCGAATTCGCAACAAGAGAATTGTATCCCTGCCGTCACGACCAGTTGTTGTCCATAAAGACGAAACAGAATATCAATCTAGTGAGAGAGCAACCGGAAGAAGCGATTGGTTCAACGACGAAAGGTTTCGCCTAGATCGCAGTGAAAACCGGCGTACCGGCGAACACTCTAACATAGGCTTTAGACGATCGTCTACGAGGCTCCAGTCCGCGGAAACATCCAGCAGTGATCTTTGGATCTTCACCGCACCCCATTGCAAAATCCGACTTCGGCTTAAGCTACTTCGACAAACGAACCAGGGCAAAAGACACGGGACAAATAGCTGACCATTACTATTGAGAGCCTCCTGTAGAGGTAGAGGGCTCCAGTCCAAAAACTAGGCTACCACACGCACCTCAGCTGCGATCTTTCTGGATCTTTACGCACCTCTATCGTGATCTTTTTAATCTGCCAAATCTGTACGCACCTCCATTGCCAAATTCGATTCCGCTACATCTTAGTACATTGTTCCTGGTATTTGCACTGTTTACTGCATCATTTCCACAATAGCCCTCCAAACGTATCCACCATTTCTATTTATTTTTGAAATGCCAGATTCCCCCCTACGCATTCAACGGATGGACATAATGCGCATCAATAATCGGTCATAGTCGAGATAAATCCCCATCAAAACCACTGTGTCGCGGTTATCGGGGCTCGTGTTGAAGTCATTTCGGATCAAACCTGCATCCTCTGCCAGATCATTTACACTCACACAGCACAAGAAGAGCTTATCTATTACTGCTCATACTTGCAACAATCTCGAGCTCATCTCTGTATCCTAGAAGGAAGACGACCAAAAGGTAAGGAAGTAGAAAGTAGATGGGGCGCAAAGAATGCAGTTTCCACAGAACACTCCATTGCGCCGTTGACACGATCAAACCCTGTGCCCTGTCACTCCTGTGCAACACGTAACTGTTCCCCCCCAAAGCAGATCTTCTTGACAAGTCACTCATGATCACCCCCCTCTCTTTGATCATAGTATTACGAATCGTTAACATCCTAAAAGATGTCGTTTGAACCAGCCAACGGAGAAATGACTCAAGTTCACTTTTCCGATGAAGATCATGCCTACGAAGGAGGAGGACCCGGACAGCTGGGAAACGACAGTGATGCCTTGATCGAACAGTTGGATGGGATGGATAACTATCATTTGCAGTCACGCAAAAAGTCCAACACTCTCTGCAAAGTTCTCTGTGTCTTGGTACCAGTCTTGTCGGCGGTCGGTGTGGGCTTATACTTTGCGCTAAGACCCAACTCCAGCAGTGGGGGTGGTGCGTCTGTCGTGGCCCCACCCGCCAACTTGGAGGCCCGGTGTGCGACTGCATCGGATGAATGTAAGCAAGCGTGTGAACCTGCCGAATGCTGTGATTTCCCCGCCAATCTTCAACTCTCCTGTTTGGCGGGCAACGAAAAGACGTGTTTGAAGTACCACACATTTTGTGCCATTCTCAAGCCCGGAGGAGAGGCCCCCACGGCTCCCACCGAAAGTATCCCTCCACCACCCGCAAACCTAAAGGACTTGTGTACAGTCGCCAGCATTGGAACGGTCGATGGCTTTACGGAATGTCAAGAAGCCTGTCAACCTGCTGAATGTTGCATTCGTGACGATGACTTGTGTCACGATGCATCCTGTCATGCCTATGCCCCCTGTCTCGTCATGAGCACATCCAGTAAGGTACAGCCCGATGTGATTGCACCTCATGTGAAGGAGGAGTGTTCCGACTTGACGACGGCCGACGGTCGTACCAATTGTCGCATTGCCTGTTCGCATGCCCTTTGTTGCTTTCTGGGCGACAGCGAGAGCGCATCTTCTTGTCCACATCCCGACGATTCCTTTTGCGATCAATACCAGATTTGCAATGACTTGGAGAAAGATGTTGATATCAAGTCGTCGCCCAAGGAGATTAAGCAAATTTGTACGGAATCCGCTCATACGAGCTTGTGCGAAGTCGTGTGCGAACGTGGTGCCTGCTGCTTTGCATCCGAACGATGCCCCACGGAAGATATCAAGTGCAATGACTACTTGACGGATTGCTCTGGATTGTATGGAGATACGCGAGATGATGATGGAGGTCTGGCAGAAGAAGAACAGAGTACTGGCGGTGGAGATTCTACCACAAGTGGTGGTGGAGATTCCTCAAGTGGTGGGGGTGATGATACCGGAAGTGGCGGAACCACAGATGACGGAGGAGATGATACTGGCGGACCAGATGCAAGTGGCGGCGGAGGAGGCGACAGCGCTGATGACGTTGGTGGTGATGACTCGGACGACAACGACACAGGGATTGTGTTCAAGGCAGATGTCGATGACGCGTGCATGGCATACGATTCAGCCAGTCCGTCGGCTGCAACGTCTGAATGTCACCTGCTCTGCGAAAATGTTGGTTGTTGCTTTAGCGGGGACGGATGTGGGTCTGCCGCTGTCAACTGCAAGACTTATGAGGCATGTACCGTTGTTTACAACGACAGTGATGACGAGGGCAATGGCGGCGGCACATCAACTGGTGGCGGCAGTGGAGGAGGTACTTCAGGTGGCGGCTCTGGTGCTGGCAGCCTCGAGACTGCATGTGACAACCATGTGACAGACTCGGTCAGTCTTCCAGACCAACAGACGCAATGTGAAACCATGTGTGAAAAGTACACGTGCTGCTATGAGGTCAATGACTGTCCAGTAGCACAAACTCTTGACTGCAACAAGGGCGCAGCCTGTAAAGCCGTGTGGGGAGATGGTGGCAAGGGAGGAAATGTCCCATCTACCTCTGACGGATCGTCGAGCGAAGGCGGCGGTACCAGTGGAGGTGGTGGAGGCACTACTCATAGCATTGACGATGCATGTGACAGCCATGTGGCAGACTCGGTCAGTATTCCAGAGCAACAGACGCCATGCGAGACCATGTGTGAAAAGTACACGTGCTGTTTTGAGGTCAATGACTGCCCAGCGAAGCACGATCTTGACTGCAGCAAGGGCGATGCCTGTAAGGCCTTGTGGGGAGACGGTGGTACTGGACCAGGTGGTCCGTCTACCCCGTCTGACGGATCGTCAAGCGGGGGTGGCAGCACTGGAGGTTCCACTGGAGGTTCTACTGGAGGTTCCACTGGAGGACCATCTGGTGACTCTGACTCTGCCATAATGGAAGCCTGCGAATTCAACGATGGAGAGCCGGAACAAGATTCATTGTGCCATCAGCTTTGTGACGCGTACAAATGTTGCTTCGGTGTCAACAACTGCGAGATACCCGCTGGGACGGATTGTTCTGCAGGATCAGACTGCGAGATTCTATGGGCTAGCGATGCCGCTGGTGGTGGACCAGTAGACGGTGGAGGTAGCCAGCCCGAGGAGGACCACGGTGATGACTCGATTCCAACCGATGATCCCACCGGAGGCGGTGGTGACGAAGGAGCAAATGAAAACCACAGCAAGGACGACATTGACGCGGCGTGTTCGGGAGATGCGGTGTCTTCTATGTGCAGCTTTATGTGCGATCCAGCTGAGTGTTGCTTCCGAGCTAGCATGTCGTGCAAAGACGGCCTCGACTGCACGAAATTCGGATCGTGCACCAAGGTTTGGGAACGAAGGCGACTACTTCGAGCGTCCTCAGTGATATAATCAAACACAATGCATAGGGGAGAGCAACATCAATATGCGAGATTCAGCAGAATATTAATATTTGTATCTATCATCAGAGTTATTTAAAAAGCAAGTCACGTAGGTTCATTTCCGTTTAGCTTTCCCTTTGTCAGAGAGCATTCTCCGTTTCACGCAAGGCGTGATCAGGAACAATAAACTGCACGTCATTCAGGGAAAGCGAAATGAATCTATCAAAGCCTGCAGCAGGGAGTTTGTCTTCGCGCACGACACAGCGGTACCGCTGTGGTTATTCGTCGTACGCTTAACTGGATCAGCTCATAAAGGCCGTACCACCCGCCATGTAGAACTTATCGGGGGTACGACTGTAGTACTTGCTGGACTGCTCCGGTGTTCCCTCCTCGTACGGACTTTGTATCAAGGCAAACAAATCGTTCAACTCACATTCCTGGCCCTTGGCTGCCTCACTGTATGCATGCACTAGCATCCACTCTCGCAACACATACTTTGGATTCGCCATTCTCATACGTTCAGCAATGCCTTCTTGGCCCTGCAACATTTCTCTCCATCGCTTGATCCATTCAATGTACTGCTCCTTGTATTCTTCCGAGAGAGGTTCATAGAACGCACCTTGATCTCCGTCACCAATAATGACTTCCAACATGGCTTCGTAATTGTCCGACTCGTAGTCATCAAATTCAGCTGCCACCATGGTGAGCTGCCTCCAAAAGATGGTCCAGTCAACACGTGTTAGTATGAACAATGTCTGCAAGGGCTCCCACAGAGTATCCGCAACTTCCATATCCTCTTCGAATCCCATTTTGGTACGAAAGGTGGCTCCCACCTTGCCTTCAAACAGAGGCTTGGCCTTCAACATAAAATCATCAACGAGCCAAGAAGTAGTAAATAAACCTCGCAGTAAAATGTCATAATCTTCATTTTCTGATTTATAAAAAATACTACCTAGAGTAACCGTTGCAGGAGTAGATAAGTCACCACTAACCAGAGTGACGTGGAAGAGGAACCAGACGAAGCACGCTCACGGCCCACCAAGGCAATATCGATTGCTACAGCCTCCAGTTTCTCCGATTTTGAGGATTTCCGCCTGGCTGCAGTGTGTTTAGTCCGACCAGGCTGATCCTCTTGGTGAGCTGTACAGCATGGCGGAGGCAAGCAATCATGAAGCATGCATGATACTTATAGATGAAGGCTACCTGCTGGCAAAATAATTTATGCTTTATG